>JANHAO010029584.1:0-10354 GCA_026873985.1 Saraca asoca | reverse complement strand
CTTTCATGCAAAAGGCATCCCATAATCTCAAGTCGAAGGATCAGTCATGCGACTATCACTTGGAGATTTACTGATGACGTAGCTCTATACAGTATCTCCAAATAGGTCAAACAAGATCACGATTGTCAGTTGTGTTTCTCCAAACTAACTAAGTCGTGTCTACGTGTGTATTCTGATGCAACTCACTTGCACCTCAGCCTATGAGGATGGCTGTCATCAAATGAAGAATACCACATCGTCTAGTCTTAACAGATTGTGATAGTGCCCAAGTATCAGATCTTGACTAGTGTCATTTTGATGTAGAAATTATCCATTTACAATCACTCTCACAATCCCATAACCCTTTATAGGATTGATCAAATGGACTTTTTACCATGGGCTTCATCTTAATTATGCATAAATCATAAATATGATCACAATATGCAATCTAAGATGAATATTCAACATTTATAATCCAAATCCACAGACTGCTTAGTCATAGATGCAGTAGAGCCCAATCAAATTGACTCTAAGGCAACTATATACGACTAACACATTTACCTTATTCTATTTTTAATTTGTTCTTTGATACGATTACCTAGCCCTATTAGGGAATCTATCTGTTCAAGACATTTATACTAGTTAGTCAACTATAGTCTAAGTCTATTATATTCTCTAACCTTTGTAATCAAATAACCATCTCACATTTAATCATAGGTTCTATTTATCTTATCCATACATGTATCATACTTTATCATCTTTACATAACCATGTTATTTACTATTTCTACATATTTTTGCTCTTTTCATATCAATAATACATATATGCATTTATTTTTCACACAGAATAGGAAATTACATGCACAAATACCTAAGGCAGGTGGTACCAATATTTATTTCATTTGTGCTATCTCAAATAGCTTCATATGACCTTTGAGTAATAGAAATGCACAATATTATTCGTGCTTATCAAAATTACTTACTTACCCTGGTTAATCATTCATACATTTATTCCTTTATCATTTGCACAATAACACATTAATTAGGAAATATTTAAGGTTGTATGGCCTTTAATCCACACCATATCCTATATTTTGTATGCCCATCAATGCATATTGTACTCTTATATGCTCCTTAGTGTATACCATATCTAATTAACATGGGCTCACCAGACTTGCCATGCTTTGACCAATCATTGTTGGTTTTCAAGTATAACCTCCACTAAGTGCACTTAGATATTCCCTGCCTTAACTGAATTAGCTCAAAAACACATGCAAAGATTTCTGCCTACTAGGCTATCTTATTCCTTAATCTTGCAAGTTTGTGCAACTTTGCTAAAATTATCAAAAATCCTTTCTAAGAAACTTAGTCTACATCTACATTCTTTCCTTTTTCCTAGGTCATAATTACCCTTGTTCATTTTTGTTCCTGTTAATTATCATTATTGACCTTACTTAAACTTATTCTTGACTTTCCATTCTAATTTCACTTAAGATTCATATCTCTAGGTGTGGTTATTCAAAGTTGTCCTTCATTATTACTTTTCCTAATTATCACATCTATTTTAGAATCAAACAATACAAGATCCATATATTTTCAGCTAGCAAAACAATCATACAAGTTAGGTCCAACAATCAAGTGGTTCAATTACCAGTTTAGTTTCTTTTTAGGTCTCACATGCAATTTCTAGCATTTAGAATGGCTTTTGGGCTATTTTAGAAAACATATATTACACATATAATTTTTAGTAAAATGGAACCAATCAAAAGTGAAAACTCCCACTTACCTTAAAAGGGAAGTAGAACACAAACCATAACCCACTCAAAAGCATTTTTCACTCTCAAATATTGTCTAGTAGGAAATAAGGTTTCTAGAGGATACTTTGCTTATAATGTGTTCTAAGGGCATCCAATACACTGATAGTAAGTGATTGATAGACCGACTAGTTCAAGTCTGAGTTATCTTCAAAACTTGATTTGTGAACTTATTTGGTATATTAACCTAGCCTAAATGACATAGGTTGTTGAAGGGGTGTTACATTAGCTAAGTAGTATGTCATGTTGGATGTTGAGTAAGAATTTTCATTAGAATACTAGATGGAGTTAGTCTCTTGAATAAGGTTGTATGTTTTTTTATTTTTTAATTAGGATATTAAATTACTCAAAATCAAATGTTTCTTAGTAAGAATTTTAAAAATTATGAAAATTTTGAAAGTATCTAATTCACCTCTTCTTAAATGTACATTGCCTTATCCTACAAACTATAGATCCTTTCTTACTCCTTGGTGTTGGGAATGTGGGAATCAAGAGAATGAAGCTTCAAACAAAGGAGAAAAGAAGTACTTGAAATTTCAATTTGGATATTATTTTGACTGAGAATTGAGTTTTTTGTTTAGTCAACTTTATTTCTTGCTTCTTAATGGATTATATTAATTTGTAAATTTTCAGTTTAAGTAATTTTGTTTCATCTATTTTCCCAATAACTCTGAGTCATAGTCAAAACTATTTAGGTGTTTGCATCTAAATTTGTTTTAAAAAAATGGATGAATTTAATTATACCTAAAATACAAACTAATTTTTTTAAAGTTGTTAATTAATAAAGTTGTAAAAAAAGAACCTTTGCCTTAATTAGAAAGGTTTGTTATTTTTGCCCATTTATGTTTTAGAATCAGATCTTGTCGGAAATCTTAAGAGATTACACAACTATAAGTGTCATCAAAAAGTTTTGAAGAGTCTGGTGGCATATTGACCTTAGAATGATATAAAAAAAAGTTATAAAAATAGTTTTTATTTTTTTTATCTAAATACTTACTCTCTTAAGCTTTTACACAAATTTCATTCTTTTTTTCTAAGATTTATTTTGAGCAATTTTATTCTTTATCTTTAAATAAATAAAGCAATCTAACTCAAAAAGCTAACTTAGTCTAATTTTGTAAATAAATTCCTACTTGACACCTAACATACTATCTTACCTATCGCTAAAAAAGGGGAAGACAAAGAGGAAAAGGTCGGTACTTTTGCCACAGTGCAAGAACTTGCTATAGAGGGGAAGATAGAGTGGAAAGAGTTTGGTACTTCTACCCCAATGCAAGAACTTTTAGGATTTCCAACACCCCCTGCAAAAAAACTCCATTTTTGTAAGTGTTCAAATTTCAACTTTGTTGCAAGTGTTCAAATTCCAACTTTGTTGCAAGTGTTCAAGCTTCAACGGGGTCAATAAACTAGTCTAAATGGAGTTAGTTAGGTAGGATGCTATGTTGGATGACAAGTAGAAATTTCTACTATAGTCAGGGGCGGACATAGGATTTCCTACCAGTGGGGGCTGAGCTTGTTCCAGCGGGGGTTGGGCTTGTTCTTCAAAATGGGAAAATTTACAATTTAACCCTTAAATTTTCTACTTCTTTTCACTTTGACTCATCTTTAAAGAATCTTTTCAATTTAATCTCTATTGAATTTTTAATTTAGTCATTCTACCATTTTTTTTAGTATTATAATATATATTTAAAAAAATTGAATGGGGGTTAAGTCTCTACTAGACTTCACGTGGGTCCGCCATTGACTATAGTATTAGAAGGAGTTAGCCTTCCAAGCGAGATTTTGTATTTATTTTAAAAATAGATAAAATTATTCAAAATAAATTTTATGAAAAAGGATTAAAATTTGTGTGAAAGTTAAAGGATAAAAATGTATTTTTACCAAATATATAATTTATAACTTTTCATCTTGTATGGGTTCAATATTTGGAACTAGAAGATAGCAATCTATAAGTAATCAAAGTAATAATCTTCAAGTGCCAATTTTATATTTGAAGAGCCTTCTTCAAGTGCCAATTTTTGCAGTGGGAGGATCATCAACAAAGCAACATAATTAGGAACATGCATGACAGATACTTCTATTTCAGACTACTTTGATGAGCTTCTCTTGAAGCTAACTACCTTTCACAGGATTGGAATCAGCACAATAAGTAGACTTTGTTTTATTTTCTTCTAAAGCAGGCACAATTCTGGACTGCAAATTTGAGGCGCAGAAACTGTCCAACAAAATTGACACTAAAGCAACTGTTCCCGTGGGAAGTCAACATATAATGAAAACATTCTCGTGTAAAACATCACATGAACTTTCTTACCTGTTGTTGAAGCATGGGAAGGAAAATGTTAACAGCACTGACGTTCAATGACCACATGATGACTACATACAGATCTACAAAAGATATATAAATGTGCAATGCAATTTTTTCTTTCTATATTCAGTAGATATCACATTGAGCACCCCACAAAGGAGATGTTTTCAAGGGTGTCGAAGAATTTACACATACATCTAATCTATTAGAAAATTGCATTTCACTTGTCTTTAACAATATAGGGAGTGGAAAACACACCCCCATTTCTACACAGCGTTTATGCCTAGGTTTAATTCTATTCTCTAAGTTAAATGAGAAATATTGTGGAAATTCTTTCAGCTCCTTCAGATCTCTTGCCATTTCCACCACAAAGTAATTGTATTTGGGCTCCAAATTATTCCTAATGCTATAATTAAACAGCTGAGGAAATCGACGAAACATTGAAGTAGCATCACGTCGAGAAAACCCAATGCTTTCAAAGTAATCAATCCTGGGTATAAGCTTTTCTTCAACACTACAAGATAGCAAATAGGTGTGCCTCTTTACCTCTTCTATCCCAATACTTTGGAGAAAGTACAGGGTGGGACGAAGTTGCTTAGTAACACTGCAGGCTAGCAACCTGGGACGACGATTTATGACCCGCTTGAGATCTGACCCATTCACACCAGCCTCACGGACAAGGAATGTGAAGATGGGTATGATGTCTGAGACTTGGTATGTAAGAATCTCTGGGCACATGCCGACAATACGCCGAAACTCAATTGCACTGAAATCCATCGATGTCATGAATTCCACGGTTGATTTTATGTCAGCAAGAGAGGCAGACACTGTCATTGGATGGTTTTCAATTAGGGATAAAGAGTCAATGCCGATGGACTCCAAATACAGGACCTTTTTCTCAAACTCAGCATCACAGGGTAGAGTTTGATTGGGACATTGCCACTTTATAACCTGTAATATAACAGAAACACGGTAAATAAGTTGATGGCAATCAGCTAATCTATATGTCCATTTTTCCACAGACATGCAAATAATCCTTTTTTGTATTGAGAAACATAAAACTAATATGCATATCGAAGTCATGAATTCCACGGTGCTTTAAAATAGAGTTTCACGTGGGGAATTATCAGAACGAACTACTATGCACATCATAATTTAAACCAAATAAAGGGTTGACTTCCCCAAAGAAGATTGTATCTTGTGTTATTAAGAATGATGAGAAGGAACTCATATACACATAATACATTAAACCAGAGAAAGGGTTGATTTTCCCCAAAGAATATTGTTTCTCTTGTTATTAAAATCAATTCAGCTGTCGCGTCGTTCATATTTGGTGTTTCGAACACATCAATTATATATTCTGCAAATCCAAATTTAGACATCTGGTATCCTAGTTGCACTGTTAATTAAGTTCAACAAATAACAATAGCCAACATAGGAGAAGTATATCATAGAGAAAATAGACCACATTCAATACGCTCAAGCATTGGATTAGCAACTATTGCAAGTGTATTAATAAAATCAACAAATTTAAAGTTTGTCAAACTTTTTACTCTCCAACGATCTTCTACTCTTTCGGTAAAGATAGCTCAGAGCCAAAGTGTTACAAGCAATTCCTGGATCACCAATCGTTTTGAATTTTAAAATAATGCCACCAGCAAGTTCAACTTTTGAGAAGCCATCACAGGAACTTAAAAGTGAAAAGAAGATGAAACCCAATTCAACAACAAGGGGCAGCACCTACCATATTGAAAGTAAAAATGCAATTAAAATAGACACATTCAATAAACTCAAACACTTTGCCAGAAGATAACCAACAATGCGTGAAAAAGCTTTTATCACTCAAGTATGCAAAAACCCAACTAAAAATTGTAACTTTGTGTCACTATGGACAATTAAGCAGCTGCCACTGACCCGTCAAAGCAAAAACCGTACATTGCTTCAAGAGGGATAAAAATACTGACCGTAGCCTTGACGAAGAAGCCCCGTCTACAATTGGAGTTGCGAATCAAGGAAAGGAAGCTGGGAACCCGAGAATGGAAGGGTTTACAGAGACCAGAGAAGGATTTGGGAATGGCGGGAGTTTGATCGGAGGTTGAGGCGGCGAAAACCCGGCTAGGGTTGGTAGAGAAAAGGGTCGGAGATGCGGAAGCCATTTGGGACAGAAAGGACGAGAGAGTTTGCGCAGTGTGGTGTGATCGGCATCGCATGGCCAAACGGAAGAGGGAAATCTGTGGATTAGAAGATAAAGCTAACAGCGTGGCGTCTCTGGTGGGGGCGGCTTGAAATATCGAGGCTAATTTGAAACCATATATTTGGCGTAAAGGGCAATTACTTCGTGTGTTGCATATGCGCTGCGTTAGTTTACATTGGCCTTGCCAGTTCTCCTGCCTCTTATTTTGACATGAACAACGTTATTTTTTACTTGTTATCGATATCGTTGATTGATGACGATAAATCGCGGATCAAATCCGAATGAATTTATTTATAACATAAACATAGTGTGTGTACTTATTTTCATAAAAAAAATAATTTCCGTTATGTGAGAAAAATATATATTTTATCTATATATGATATATGTTCTAATTTTAATTTATTCATTTATAATTTATAATATCACAAAAAAAATAATTTATGATTTGTTGTGATTTTTTATTTATTAAAAATAAGTAAAAAAATATCAGATTCATAAATTCACTTGACTTTCTAAATAACGTGAATCACAACACACGGAAAGCAAAAATAGTCATAGGATGATAGAATTAAGTCCAAAAATGTACTTAAGATCAATAATCAAGTTAACACTATAAAAAGTAAAATGAAAAATCTATTCACTCCCTTTCTTATACAATAGAAACCTAAGTATAACAAATCAAGAGACAATAGAGTAATTAGAATAATTTAATATGTGCTTTTTTCAAATTATGATTTACTTCACTTATATATAGTAATATCAATTACATTACTTAAAAAATATATCTTTTGACTGTCCAATGATTGCATACTTAAAAGTCATAACCATTTCACTTAGTGTCATTGTTATCCCGTAATAATAAAGTGTAATTAAGTTTAAAAGAGATTAAGAATTTTTTTCTTATTCTTTCTCTCTTCCTCAATGGCTTAAGAAATAAATACATGTTTAATTTCTAATAATAAGCTCAATAAATTTCCTACTATTGGTGTAGTTAATTTTCACCTTATTATTAACAAATTAAACATAATCATATGTGTAGGAGATTGAAAAGATACACTTTTTTTTCCTTACACATTTGATCCACTTAAATGATAAATAGGTCTGAATTTTAAGGAATAAACCAAAAAACATATATTTATTTTTCCTTAATAATTCTATCATAAATGAGAAAAACACATGTTAGCATTTAGAATACTTTTTTTTTATTCACTAATAACTAAATCCATCGTTTAATCTTTTTATTTACTTGTACTAATTTTCTGTTCAAATATAATAGATTTTGCTATTTTTCAGTTAAGTATTTTCTAATTAATCTTAATTTAATACTAATTACATCCCTTCATTCTTAGTTTACTTTTTTGCTTAAATCCGAAATCGAAGAAATTTTATAAAAAGCAAAGTAAATTTTTTTTTAGAATTTTAATTTAGGTGGCAAAAAAATTTGAGAGTGATGGGGTGAAATCAAAATAAAATTAAAACTAATTAGAAAATGTATAACTAATATATAACAAAATTTGTTAGATTTTAAAAGAAAATTAACATAAATGAAAAAATGTTATTGGTACAAACTATACATTAACTTTTTGTGATACTTTAAATTATGACTAAGATTATACCAAGGAGGAGTAAACTATATTTTACCCCATATATACATTAATTATACATGTTGTCTTCACTGCTTGTACAAGATTGCCCATATTTTGCTATATCAATTGAAAGAACAAATATTTTTACTTTAAACAGAAGTCAAAATATCTAAAATTTCACTTACTACAAACATTAATAAACACATAAAGAAAGAGTTGAGAAAAAATATTTTCTTTCGGAAACCCTAAATATATTATTTGTAGAGTTAAGGTTTACAAAATATATATGTAATTTTAGGAAAAAAATATAATTATTGATAGAATTTTCAAAATACATTCTAAAATTAATTTAGAGGATAGGATTTCTGAAATATGTATTTAATACTAGGAAACATGTATTTAGAGGTTAGGAGATTAGAAAATATATATTTTTTTAATTCTGACAAAACAAACAACACTTTGTTTTAAAATTATGTGGTCTAATTAGATAAGATAAATATATTATTAATTTAAATCAGTGGCCAAATTAATTTTAAATAAGAATATTCATGGTCAAATTAAATAAGAATAATGAAAGTTTTGTATTTATTATTTCATTAATTATAAGATAAGATATATAATAGCATGAGAGTCCTTTATATAAAAAATAATATTTTTTTTAGACAAAATGAGCATGATCTCGTTCTTAATTTTAGTAAACAATTCTCCTTATTTTTAATAAAATTTAGATAAGCGGCAAAATTAATAAGCAGAATTGCTTGCTAAAAGTAAAAATAAGGTCCTATTTATTTTGATAAAAAATATTTTTTGTAAAAATAATCTTATTTATTTATATTAAGTAAAATATTTTTATGTTATTTATATATTTTGTAATTAATAAAATAATTGATAATAATAAAAAATAACTTTATTAAATATTATTTTCTATTCAACATCAAAACTAGTAAAATATATTCTGTGATCTTTATGTTTTTTTAATCTAAAAATACAAGTTAGTGATATACTAAATGCCGCTGTAAAATCACACGCCTTATGTGGCCTGATGGTTGCTGGTGGCGCCTTATGCCATGGGGTGTGTTTGACTCAATCATAATTCAGATGTGGCAAGAAGGATATAGTTTCCATGATGTGGTAATTGGGAATATAATATTGCAATAGAAGGTAATCTAGCCAATAAGCCATAATTCAGATCTATGTATTAAATTTCAAATTTATATCACAAAATTTTTTATTATAACAATATCAATATACTAATATCCATGAAACTATAATTAAAGAGAGAAGTTAAAAAAAAATTACATATTATAATTGTCATATGACAAAATTTCATGTTAAAAATGGTTGAATGATCAACTCATTATCATCAATATCATTAAATACATTTCTCTCAATACAAGTAAATAAATAATTATATATTTAAGCATCTCCTATTTGATAATGCAGCCAGATTTTACTATCTCTATTATAGAAAATACTCTTTCATTTGTTGCAGTGACAATTGGTTAAATTAAATCTAACTTAATAAGTAAATAAATCAATGGATAAACAAGATTCTTTTAAGTCTTAGCCAGCTGCTCTGCAAGACTGCCAATTCCTTTTAAATTTGAAAATTCATCACTAATTCTCATATCAACAATATAGGTCTCCAATTGATTATCAAACATCATTAAATCAATTAGAGCAAATTCATCAAGGTAACACTTAGCAAACTGAATCACTCTTTGCTTGTCAAATGCAAAAAATTTGTTATCCGGATTCAAGCATGCCAAAGAAAGAGGCAATTCAGTATTTATCTTATTAAATCAATTACTAAGCTCTTGAAGATGTCAGTGTGAAGTGTTAATGGAAGGAAAGATGCTTTGTTTTAATTGAGGCCCAATATACACTACAATAATTTCTTCTTTTAGCGGCGAACATCTAGCAACGGATTTTTTGTTGACAGAATGTTCATCACAAAAAACAATCTGATTTTGAAAAATTAGTATAACAATTGTTTATACATTAGCGAAAGATTTACTAACTGGTTAGTTAAACTTTGTTGGTAACTTCGTCAATAATTGTTAACAAAATTTGCAACTTTCTAACCATAAGATTCACTGATTAATTTGTCTTATTTTTTATTTAGTGATGAAATTTTTTTAGTCAAAGAACATGTAATTTTTTAATTTATTGATGGACTAGTTAGGAATAATCATCGCTAATTCAAAATGCATTGTATCACTGATACATATTAGCGATGGAAAATTCCATTGATATTCAATGATAAAACTAAAACAGCATGAACTTTGTCTCATTTCAGGATTGTAAAAGAAAAACTTTTCCCAAAAGTTATTGGGTGATAGGTTGTAGTTTGGTTTATTGATTTGTGGGTATGGGGTAATTTGAAAAACTTCTAAGGGTGTGTTTGGTAAAACTAGCTGATAAGCTAGCTGAAAGCTTATAAGTTAAATTTTAGCTGAAAGCTGATAGCTGATAGC
>JANHAO010029583.1:0-10340 GCA_026873985.1 Saraca asoca | reverse complement strand
TCAAACCTGTATGATAACATAATATTAAACAGTGGCCCAGACTACATGAAACACATCCTACTGGGCATCCAGACAACATGTATAATACATGAGTATTATTTAAATATCAAACAAGCATGCTAAACGTAGCAGCATGCACTGGAGAGCAATTTTCGCTTATCAAGTGTCATTAGCTCCAGTTCTGCATATATACTTTGAACACATCAATGCGCTTGAAAACAAATCAATCAAACAGTATAAATGATTGTTTTGATGTATCTTCTTTTTAATTGATTATGGACTAAGAACTCTGCCTTTCTACAGGCTAAATCAAACATTTGAACGCATAAATAAAACACAAACGACCAAGCAAGCAACTTTGCTCTGCTCATCATTGACAATAAACATATCCTACCAGAAAGAGGGTAGGACACGGGGAAAAAATGACACACCATGTGTTATATAATCCAAATCCAGCAAGACCATTGTATTCGTTCAACTTTGATAACCGTAGAAGCAGCATCAGCGAAATATGTAACCATGCTCTGTATGGCCATCTAATTTGTCCATGTAATCACAACAAGAAAGTAAAAGTAAATATGCATTTAGTCCCAAGATCATCTACTTCAGAAGAATTAGACACTATACCAGTCCAAATGACTAATGCTAATAAAAGAAAAGGGAAACGACAAATATGCCAAAGAGAAGGGCATTAATTCCATGAAGACCCTAATAATACAGAGTCCTGTTATCACAAAATGTAAAACAGACACAACACATCCGTCAGCACATATCAACAATACTCCTCAAACAATATAACCATGGCCTAGATCTTGAACCACTCAACAGCATATATTGCATTAAAAAAAGTACTTGAAATAGCAATAACAAGACAACTCCCTTTCCCAACAGAAGTAGGCCAAAATACCGACATGCCATCACGGTATTATTGATGTAGAGAACCACAGGTTATACAATAAGGCATTGCAAATCATTGTTTTTCACTCTGTAACAAGTAGTGTGACACAAAGTACAAGTTGATTTAAATACATAGTCATCTTTACCAACTTTCTTCTCTCAAACCTAATATGAAACATTTGAACTTACTTGGACTAATACTTCAATAAAGCAAGATGGAACAATATCTGACACTCAAACGCATGATCTTGAAAAACACATCCAATTAAATAAAACCCATCATTGTCATTGTACATTCAGTGAAGAGATAATTGATTGAAAAAGCCTAATAACATAATATACATCCGTATTCTAAAGCATACAAAATTTAGACATTACACTAGCCTAAACCTCAACCAACTCAAGCAGCTCAAATTCCCAAAAAACAACTTATATCTACCATTACCAATATATGGAGAATGATAGCCGTCATGCTGAAATTGCAAATACAAAACCAGAAAAAAATCCACATAGATAACTTTATCGATTGTATCTAAAAATATAAAAATCGTGCAAAGTGCGATCAAAAAAAAAAAAAAAAAAAGGGAAAAGCACGAATTACTAATCAGAAAATGATTCCACACTGAAACACTATCTGCGAAGAGTGATATCACAATGTGAACAACAGCTATTGTAGCCCAGTTGTATTTCCAACAAAAGCAGGCGACTACAATTATAGAGTCCAAGAATCACAAATTAAAGCATTATTATGGAAAACTAAACTATATTTATGTTAAAAACAAATACCAACCACTGTATAAGGTTGAAAACAACCCTCCAGCAATAAATGAATTAACTTATCAACTCAAAATTTCTCCCCAGCCCTAACCCCCAAAGCTTTGCTTCCATATCTAATCTCACTTGTACTCAAAATTGGGCATTGGCGGGGCATCAAAACTCTCCAGAATCTTCGTCTCGCTTCCCGAACTCGTGCTGGGTTCATCCTTCTTCCCTCCACCGAACCATCCTCCAAACCATGAATTGCTTATGGAGTCTAAATCCGAAGGTCCTGATGTGGATGGAACCTCTTCACTTTGAGGCAACCGTTGGGGTATTCCCGGCGGTAACTGGTTCTGAGAATAACCGGGCATGGATCCGGGTTCTTCAATAATCATGGGCATCTGTTGCTGCGCGCTCATGAACTTGTTGAGCATGATTCCAGCTCCTTCTATCAAAGCCAACAACACGCCACCAAACATAGCCGAGCGAGCCGAAGCTCCAAGACCCTGTCGCATGGACAGGAAGCCGCCGGTAGCAGCACCGGCAATAATTGAGTTCCATGGGTCCTCTTTCTGGCGAGCATAGACCATGGTGCAATCAAAGGTGGAGAACAAGCCACCCCAAACGGCAAAGCTGCCACCAACACGCGGGGCGTTGAGACGAACGGCTTGGGAGCCACCGATGAGGCGAGTCCCCTTGGGGGAGTTGTAGATGCCTTTGAGAAAGTGAAAAGCAGAGCCGCCGACGGCTCCCATACCGAAAGCGCCACCGATGTCATCGAGTATGCGATCGGGGCATGGTTCCCGGGAAGTCTCTGGAGTTCCCATGGAATGTTCAGTTTACCGCTGTAACTATGAAGAGGTATGAATACGTCCAGGCCCTCTAGGGTTTTTGAAGACCAAGGTGAATAATGACCGTAGTACCTAACAAAGGGAATTTGTTCGTGAGGAAAGGGCGGTTCCACTTAAATATTGTCGAAAATATCTTTCAGTCTTTGTCCGAGTACCTCGTTTGCCACCGCGTATAAGCCCATACAATCAAGATTTATAGAATAAACTACACGAATCAAGGCCTAGAACATGTTTGAAAATACATATACTAGACTTTCAAACAGATTATATAAGTCATTAAAAAATATATTTTATATGTCAAATTTTGTATAAAATTCTGAAAAAAAAAGATATTAATAAGATAGTATTAAGATAATATTAAATTATTAATATTAAAAATAATTTTTTATATTTTCATTTCTTTCTCTTGTTAAGATAAATACTAGAGTATTGAAATTAAAAAAATTATGACCCTTCACTTTCTTATTTTATAATTTTCTTTTAAGATTTTATACATATTTATTGAATTTATGTGCTAGAATTTATTTATTGTAAAAAAATTTTATTATTAAGTTGCACATACACACAAATAAATAGGTATATATATATTTTGAGAAAAGTATGTTATACTATTTTATTATTATAGTATAAATCTATAATTTATATGATTATATTTTTATAAAAATATTAATCATTAGATGGTATTTTGGTCTAATTATATGCTGCAAAGGTTAAAATAGATTTAGTAACTTCTAACTTTAACATTTCAATCATGTGATTGTGATATAATAAAATGCATAATTGATTTAAGAATTATTAGAATTATCTAAACTTCATGCTTGATCTGTTGATCTTTTTTTCTTGTCAAAATTACTCCTCCTGATAGCTCTTGTCGTTAATTGGAAAAGGAATGAAATGATTATTTTATAATTATGTTTGATATAGTTGAGAATAGAATGAACATTTCATTCCATTTTGATGTTTGCTACAGTAAAACATTATAGGAATAGAAAAAAGTAATCAATTATAAAAATATTCTCATAACAATAAATAATAAATTATTTATCTAAAAATAATAAAAAATATGCAAAGTTTCAAATTTTTTAAGTAATATTATATTTTATTCCATTTTTTTTGTTCTTCAAGTATGCTAATTTATTTTTCATAATTTTGACTTATCTTATATTTCAAATAATAATTTTAATTTATTGATTTTTATTTTATATTAAAGAATTTCATATAATAAATAATATTTATTTTATAAATAATATAAAATATGTTATTTTAAATTCTATTATTAAAAATATAATTATCAAATTTTTTATAGTAAAAATATTGAAAAGATAATATTATTTTATTATTTATTAATATAAGAACAATCAATTTTAGAATATATGAAAAATGTAAGGAATAATAATGTACAAAAGGTTAATTCATGAATGATAGAATGACTTATTCTATTGCTTTTGTTATGAAATGGAGATTCCTGGAATGATTATTCTCTAAGGAATAGTCATTCTCATTTTATAGTGTATATTAAACAAATTTTTTATTCATTTATATTCTTATTTCCATTTAGTTTTGTCCAACCAAATGTAATATAAGAAAGTAATATGGTTAGGGGTGTTAAATGGACTACTGGCCCACGGGCTAAGCGGACCGGTCCGCAGGCTTGGAGCGGGTTGGACTTAGTAAAATTAGGTCCGTTTAAAAACGGGCCTAAACGGGCCAAGTCCAACGGGCCGCGGTCCAAGCAGACCAAATCCGCACGGATACGGACCGGTCCGCGGGTCGAAACGGACCGGGACTAAAGTGAAAATTTGTAAGGACTAAATTGAAATTTTTTTATTCAGATGGGTCTTTGTAAAAGATTGTGAGAAGTTTAGGGGCTAAAACATAATTTTTTCTATTTTCTTTACAAAACGGACCGGTCCGCGGACCAGTCCGGACCATAAACGGACCGAACCGGACCGGTAACTCACGGGCCTGTTTTAATACGGGCCTAAACGGATCGAGCCCGTTTAGACCCGGTCCGTGTTGATTTTGGTCCGTTCCGTCCTGGTCCGTCCGTTTAACACCCCTAAATATGATGGAAAAAATATTCTCTAATCATAGAAGATATTCGAGTAAGGAACCATTAATAAATAATAGTAAAAATAAGTTTGAATCTTATCAATTACAATAATCTAAATTAATATTCAGAAATATGTTATAGTACCAAATTAAACACAATAATTTGATATCATTATATTAGTGCTCAAAATTATTTTTACATTATTTTATTGTAATTTATAAATTATAAAGTTTAAAATAAGATAATTTTAATATCAAATTCATTCAGGATAAATTTATTAATTCTTGATATTTAAGAGTATTTTTATCAAATTAATTATTTCTTATATTTATACATTTATACAACACGATGACAAATAAAATATAGGATAACTTTCTATAAACACTTATCTAATATAACAACAACTAATTTATTCTATACATATACTATAGAATACAATATAATGATTCATATATTATGCTATATATGATGCCAAACGAGTCATAAGTTTATTTACATCTTTTCTATGAGCAAGCTTAAATAAATTAATTTTAATTTTAATTATCTTAATACGATTTTATTTGTATATGATCTCCTACATATTAAAATTTTGTTCTAGTTCTTTAGTTATTAGGTCCTATTACATAACTTTTAATTTCAACATGGCTTTTATATATATATATATATATATATATATAAAAGAAATTAAAATTGTAATTAATCTTATATAAGCACAAGCTTAATTACTTACAAAACAAAAGTATGTTTGGGTTCGAAAGCAAGGGATTAAGCAACTAAAATCACTTGTTTAGATCATATAATGGATTGCATAGCACAATTAATTTTCATTTTTTCACAATCAAATTAATAAATCATTTTAATCAAATAAACTAATCACCCAGTAGCAAATAATAGCAGTTATTAGCAAAAAAGAAATTGCTAATGTTAATAATTATTATGTTAAATTAATCATAAAAAATTCTTCAATTTATTTTTGGTTGAGGTTTTATCTTCACGTACATGTAATACTACTAATTCATATTAAAATCTCCTTGATCTATCAAATTTAAGAGAAAAATATTTTAACTCTCCTTTAGTTATAATAAAATTACGTTGATCTCATCTTTAATTTCAAATATTATTCAAATCTCCCTTAAAACATAAAAAATACAAAACTTGAACTCAAATTTAAAATTTTCAAAAAAAAAAAAGATGGTTAGAAAATATGATTATACAGTTCAAATTTAATAATATAAGATATTTTAAATATTTTGTGATTATAAATATGTTTTGATTAAGCTCAATTTACTATAATAATAATTGATAAAAAAAAGTCAAATTTTGATTTAAATATAATATTTTTTAACCATTTGAACTTAGTTTAAATATATCTTTAATTACAAAGTACTTAAAATATTTTATATTATTTGATTTGAATCTGTAATCTTCCTTCTTTTTTTAATTATTTCATTGATAAAAATTTAAATTTAGATTTAAGTATAATATTTTTTATATTTTAAAGGAGTTCTATGTAATTTTTTTTATATTTTAAGGAAAGTCTGTATAGATTTTAAAACTAAATGAGAAGTTACCGTAATTTCTTTAAAATGTATGGAAGGTTAAGGTTTTTTTTTTTTCAATTTTTAAAAAATTTTAAACCTTAGTAAAATATTCATCAACTTTACTTGAGTTTAACCCCTTATTTGGAATGTTTAAAAATAATATTTTATTTCATTTTTAAATGAATTTATTTTTAAACAATGTTTGGATTTAAGTTTAAAAAATTTAATTTCACTTCGTTTCATTTATAATTTTCATTTTAATTATATTTGTGTCATTATGAAATCTATTAAAATTATTAAAGATTTCACAAAAATTCATATTATTTGATCTAAAACATATCTTATATCATATATTTCACTTTTATTCTAATATTTTATCTATCATGATACTATTAAAATGTACTTTTTAATTAAATTTTATATATTTTTTAATATGTACTAAATAAAAGAATTCATTTATAAATGAATTAAAATCATTATTTTTGGCATAATTTCTCAATAATAGAATTTATTTGAAAATATAATGAAATTAATTTTAAAAAAATTGATTTCAAACAAAGTATAGGTTCAAGAGAAAATTTTCAATGCTCTCTTTCTATTACCTTCTCCAAAACTCATGATCATAATTTTATTTAACACTTTAACAAAAGCACCCTTAAAAACATTGATATTTATTTTTAACTTTAAGATTTATTCATGTACATTAAAATAGTTAATTAATTGTGAATTCTCAAATAATCCAATATAGGTTAAAAAAAGTGTGTACATGAGTGTGTCATGTTTCTTATAAATAATGAAAATGAGTTGATCAATGATATTAAATTTTTTTAATATATTAAGGACAAGAATATTTGAATTTAAAATTTCAGCATTCTTCTCTAACGTTTTGCGGCTAAATTTACTAAAATTAAGGTACACTAATAATTAAATGTGCAAATAATGCCTTGCTTCCTAAAAATGTATACATTTTGTTTGAATTTCATCCTAAAAAATTTAGTACTTCAATTTTGACTTTTTGCCTTGCATAATGTGTTCGTGGGAAGAATTTTCCAATATAGTGTACTTTCAAATCTCAACGTTGTCCATAAGAATGACGTTGGCAGCACCAACGCTGCCAACGTCGCGCGTTGCCGCGACACGTTGCAGCCCGGTTCTTGATGTTGCATGCAGTGCTCTTTTCCAATACACATTTAAAAATTTTTCCAATTTTTTTATTTTAATTTTACAAATTTTCAACTCTTTATAAACATTCACTTTTTCTTTTTCGTGATATTCTTCATCTTTTCTTCTTCTATCTTTCCTCGTGAAACTCTTTTGAATTTTTCTTCAATCAATATTTGTTTTTTTTCTTTTACAAAACTTTGTGGTAAAGTTTTGTATTTTTATTTTTTATTACTTTTATTTAAAAATTATGTAATATTTTTTGTAATTAAGTTTTGTTTTACATGAATAATGAGATGTTAATTTGAATAATTAGTATATATTAATTTGTATAATTTTTTTACATGAGAAATCAATTATCTATATTGGATGTAATGATAATGGTATTATTTATTTTTTTCCTATTATTAGTTATAGAAAATTTAAAGTTTTAATGATTATAGTTTTGAAATTATTATGTTAGTAGAATAAAAAAAGCATTTGAAATAAATATGTCATGAAAAAAATGAGATAATTAATTAGTTGACGAGTTAATATTTTATGCATTAAATTTTGTTATGTTAGCCTTTAATATTTATGAAAAAGTTAATTTTTATAGGCATAATTGTAACTAGCATGTAACACTTGTTTTATTTATAGTATTGCCCAATTAAGGAAAATATAGTTATTTATGATATATTGTCTAGTTATTTGATACTAACTTTGTGATGATTGTTTAGATTCAAAAACATCCAGACCATCGACTATAGTTATTTATAGTAATGAAAAAATGTACTATAATCATGAAGGGTTGACCTTTGAATATTAAGATCCAAAAGCCTTTTGATTAGATCGAAATGTAATGTTGAATGATATTATGATGAAAATTTTGTCAAAGTTGAAAGTAGGAGTCAATAGAGATATCTCACCCATTATGTGTAAGTTTCCTATATCGTGCCACTGTATTATGTATTACCAAGGGTTTAGATTGCTTGATGATGATGATATGAGCATTATATTTTAGTGTCATGATCAATTTCCTAGCCTTGGTGTATTAGAATTATATGTTGGGTTTGAAACTGACAATATAGAAAATGAAGAGATTTATATGGTGTCTTAACTTAGAAATAATGCTCACGAAGTAATAGATTTGAATTCTCAACTTATGGAAATATTCTCTTAAAAAAGTTACTATGACACAATCCATAATTGGTGGCCTATCAAATCGTGGTGCGATAGGCATTGTAATGCAAGGTGATGATAAGCAGTATCCAGACCTAACCAGCATATATTGCCTATACAAAGATGTATCGCTATCAGATGGCCACGAAGTTGAGGATGATAAAGGATTTGTCGAACCATTACCACTATATGTACCTCCATCTTTACATATCTTGTATGTCAATTGGGAAGCACTGGATAGGCATGAATATCAATTGGTTGAAAATCTCACTCGAACTAATAGGCATGAGTTTTATGTCAGTTTGAATTTTACAGCAAAAAAGATGTCCTACTAATCTTGAAATGATATTCAATTAGTAGGCACCAAATTATAGGATTCGAAAGTCGTAATTGGTATATGTAGATGTATAATGCACAAAATATGGTACAAAATGCAACTGGTGGCTCAGGATAAGCTTTAATTCAAAGAAAGATTGTTAGGTTGTCAAAAGATATAGTGGCCCCTATACCTGTGTCTCACCAGCATGTCACAAGATTACAAGCAATTGGACTTTGATTTTATTGCTTTTATTGTTTGGAGTAACTAAGAACCACACCAAATTTTCCCATCGCAAAGATAATACAAATGATAAAATCACAGTTCTCTTATCAAGTTTCCTACAAGAAAGCTTGGCTAAGAAAATAGAAGGCTATTAGTCAAATATTTGATGATTGGGATGACTCATGCAGTCAATTGTTAAGGTGGTCAGCTGTAATGAAACAAACAAAGCCCGAGACCATTGTGCAATTGCAAACTAAAGACTGATATCAAGGATAATATCCTGACCCTAACAATGTGAAGTTTGAGAGACTGTTATGGGCATTTAAACCTTGCATTGATACACTTGCCTTTTGTAAACCGATGTTAAAAATTGATGGAACCTTTTTATATGGAAAATTCAAGCACAACCTACTAATTGCAACCATATAAGATGGGAATCTTGCAATTGTTAAAGCAGAAAAAAAATCTAGTTAGTCATTATTCTTGGGTATGATACGAATGCACATTACCAATGTCGATGAACTACACCTACTATCAAATCGCCATGACAAGATTATTGCAGTAGTCAAGGATGAGTACCTTAGATGGCAACCACCTTATGGTCACCATCAGTTTGGTATCCGCCTTATGGTCACCATTAGTTTTAGGTATGATACGAATGCATATTACCAATGCTGAAAAACTATACCTAATATCTAATCGCCATGACAAGATTATTACAGCAGTCAAGGATGAGTACCTTGGATGGTAGCCACCTTGTGATCACCATCAGTTTTGTATCCACCATGTGGCCAGCAACTTTAACAAGCATTTCAAGAATACAGCCCTTAAGAGATATGTTACAAATATGGGGTACCATTTCCTATCATTGCATATGCTTACGTTAAGTTCAAATGTGTTATTTTAATTATTGTAATCATTATTATAGGGTACGAGGAGTAGCCAGGGAAGTATGATCTCAGACTAACCAAGTTATGGTCTTTAAACAATGAGGCAAGACATTGGGTTAAGGCACTTTTGAAGAAAAATGGGCTTAAGCATTTGACGACAGGTAATGCTTTGGACACATGACAACTAACCTTGCAGAGGTGGTAAATGGTGTTCTCAAAAGAGCATGAAATTTGTCCATCACTACATTGGTGCAAAGTACTTTCTATCGATTGATAACATACTTTGTGCTACGAGGTCAGGAAGTCGAGGGGAGGATTGTGACTAGGCATAAATATTCAAATGACTTTATGGTTGCTCTTTGGGAAAATATAAAAAAGGCTAGTGCCTTCTCAATGTGTACTTTGTTAGTGAAATAGGTGCCCTAGAGTCAATTGGATTGAGCTCTATTGTATTTATCACTGTACATTTTGTTGATATGTTAATAA
>JANHAO010029582.1:0-10401 GCA_026873985.1 Saraca asoca | reverse complement strand
CGCTCACTGTCTATGATGCTAGAATTAGATTCTTTTTTGGTATCATTGCCAACGTAATAGGAACCTACAAGGTCACACCAAAGAGAGACAAAATTAGAATTAATGTAATATAAATAGGATTCTTAATTGGATTAAGAGATCCTTTGAATATGACCCATTATGCTATAATATTAGATTTTATTATATTGGGCTTTATTAATGTTATATTACATCGGGCTTAATTATTAAAACTAGTTAGACTAATTTAATAACTTAAGCCCAAAAGCCTTACCACACTTTTTATTGGACTAAGACTCTATGTTAGGCTAGGACTAGGACTTTCAGTTGGACTGAGCCTAGGCCTTTTCTCACTAAAACCCTAAAGTTATAAAGATGACATAAAAGGGGATTAGTGAGGTGTCATTAATTGTGCAGCCACATTTAACCTGAAAAATGTTTTTAGAAAGAGAATTGAGAGCAGCCGAATTGAGAGAGAAGAAAAAGATTTTCTTCAAAATACATCGAGAGATCCTAAAATAGCGAGAGATGTTTCCTAGCAGAGACATAGTGTGCGAGGCAGTTCCATCCAACTGGAGTTCTATTTTGCTCGCGTGTGGATACCATAGAGACACGGATCTGTTGTTCCGTGTTCGTGATTCTTGCATCAAACCATAGCATCATAGGAGAGGAGGATTCAACAATACGTGTTATTATTTTCTGGATCAAAATCGCAACACCAAGAGGAGTCGTGACCTGTGTTGCTATATTCTGTAATAAACGCAATGCAAAAGGTAATTTTCTAGACCAATTGGTTTATATTCTACATATGGATCCGTGGCTAGGTTTCAAAATTTTTAAAATTTTCGCTATGCTTGCTGCCATGAAACCCAACACTTATAAGGAAGGAGTTTTGTCACATCCATCAGATGACGAGCATGGAAACATTTTAATCATACCTATCTTGATTTTACTTTAGAACATTGATTGTACAACTAGGTCTACATGCTGATGGATTTACTCCCTAACCGGGTCAAACATACTCATGTTGGCCTATAATTCTAACCTCTTACAATCTCCTATCATGGATGCATATGAAATAAAAGTTTATGTTGCTTAGTTTAATCATTCATGGCCTATCTAACCCAAAGGCTAACATTGATGTCTATCTACAACCACCAATAGATGAGCTTAAACAGTTGTGAGCTCAACGTGTGCAAACATATGATATTTCTTTGAAATAATTTCAATTTAAGGGTTGCATTGATGTGGAAAATCAATGACTTTCTTGCGTTCAGAATGTTATTTGGTTAGCAAACACACAGTAAGTTATCATGCCCTATTTACATCAAGGCACCAAAGCCTTTACATTGAAATATAATTAGAAAACTTCTTTCTTCAATTGCCATTGATGTTGATTGCTAGATTCCCACCATCATAAAAGGAATAAAGATGCTTTCAAGACAAATAAGGTGTGGGAAAATGACATCTACCTCCTGGATTGACCAATGAACAAATTTGGAAAAGAGTCATAAATATTCCAAGGGTTGTAGATGAGAGTCAAGCAATAGAAATGGAAGATTATGGTGTGTACCATAACTAGACTAAGTGGAGCATATTTTGGGACTTACCTTATTGGAAAACAAATTTAATTTGTCACAAGTTAGATGTAATGCACATTGAGAAGAATGTGTTTGACAATATATTCAACACTATGATGGATACCAAAGGTAAAACTACAAACAATGCAAAAGCAAGATTGGATATCAAAGAGTTATGTAAGCTTAGGAAACTAAAGTTAGTAGACAGAGGTAATAAGAGGATGATCAAGTAAAAGGCACAATACTCATTTAATATGAAACAAAAAAGAATAATGTGTGAATAGGTTGACCTATTGAAGCTTCCAGACAACTATGCTTCAAACTTGTCAAGATGTGTGGATATGAAAAAGGGTAAATTGTTTAGCACAAAGAGTTATGATTGCATGTATTCATGGAATGATTGATGGCAATTACCTTTAGAGTTTTAGCAGATACCATTTGAAATGTAATAACTGAGCTAAGTCTATTATTCAAATATTTATGTTCGAACTCATTATGAGAATATCACTTATTGTAAATGGAGTAGAACATCTATCTCACTATATGCAAATTAGGGAGAATCTTTTCACCAACCTTCTTTAATTCAATGGAATGCCTTCCTATTCCTTTACCATATAAACCCTAGTTGGTAGCCTTATTCAATACCGTTGAATGTATCTCTTTGAAAGGCAAACACAAACATTATCAAAAGTGCTTCGATATTTTCTAAAATGTTGAAGGCATCCAAAACTTAGTAATATTTGTCATATTTTTCTTTTTTTGTCATCAAGGTTTCTGCTTACATTGAAAAAGAAAGTAAAGAACAATGCTCAAGTGGAGGGTTCTATATGTGAAGTTTACATTACTGAAGAGACTTTCATATTTTGTTCATACTACTTTGAATTGCATGTTCACTTTAAGAGGATAAGAGTCCTAAGGAATAACGACGGAGGTGACATTGATGGAATTCATGATGCTTGTTTTATTTTTGATTGTGATGGGTAGGTTGCAGGATATTCTAAATTATAGTACTTATATGATTGAGAGTACCATATGGCTCAAACATATGTTTTGTTAATTGTGATGAAGTGCAACCTATCTAAAGTAAATTCTTTAACCACTTAATAAAACTATTTATCAATCTCACAATAATTGATGTAACAATAATTATGGTCAAATTGTAACATGTTCATCGATAACTTACATCATTCAAAACCATATGTTAGTAACTTTGAGTTGAATGATCAAATTGACAACTAAATTGCCACTTGGCTTCGAGACTATGTAAGTAAAGTCCCTCAGGTTTTCTAATTTCATATGTTTTCTCTTACACAATTACTTGATCCAAGTAACATGATAACCTATGTAATTAGATTCATAGGTTAAGGACCTAATAGAAAAAGGTCCAAACTTGTCCTATTTATTTTATGAATGGTTATAAGTTTCACACTGAGGGATAGAGTTTGCAAAAGTTCACCTCCAATTTCGGTGTATTCATTAAGCATTCAAACAATGCCCAGATAGAATATGATTACTATGGAAAACTTCAAGGAGTTCTAGAGTTGGAGTATAATGGATTTCTAATAAGAATAGTGGTTTTATTCAATTTTGACTGGTTTGATCATGCCCCTAACAAAGGTACCAAAGTCCATCCTCAATATGCGATTGTTGAAGTACATGCCACTCATAGGTATAGAAAATATGACCTTTTCACCTTAGCATAACAAGCAATTCAAGTGTATTACATACCATATTTGGATAGATCGATTAGATTGGTTAGTGGTAATTAAGACTAAAACATGTTTTCAAGTCGATGCTTAAACTATAATGATTCCAAATGTTACATTTTAAGATGATGAAAGCATTAATACGTCACCAATTGTGGTTGAGGATGACAATATATATTCATTGTGGGCTGAGGCAAGTGATAATGAAGAAGTGGAATGGTTATTTGAAGTGGCGTTGCAAAAAGAACAAATGGTGTTTCATGAAGTTGAAGAAAAGAAAGAAAATGTTAATAAGGATGAAAGATGAAGAGGAGGAGGAGGAAGCGGAAGAGGAAGAGGAGGATGATGACACAGAAGAAAACTTAGAAGATTAGATTGGTAGTGGGTAGGTAGCACTATATGATGAATATGATATCATTTTGATTTGATTATTTTATAATACTCATGTAGGATTTTAGATTTAATGTGTTTCATATTGGCTTGATTTATTTTTTGTTCATTGGCTTCATTTTAGATGGGTTGCCTATTTAGCAATTATAATGTCAAAACACTCCAATGATGAATGTCTTCGCCATCAGCATTGTCATTCCTCTATGCGTCATCTGGTATGAAACATGCTTTAACTTTTGAAGTTCATGATCTTCCCCGTAAAGTTATATTTTCCAATCTTAACTTCCATTTTGCCAACACCTTTAACTTGTATGAGCTATATGATGCTAATGAGTTGGAAGGCAAGAAAAAGAAAATGGATGACATTTACAATGAGTCATTAGCTATATACCATGTTATTAACAATTATCCTATATTGTATGGTTCAATGAGCTACTATATGTTTGTGTGGAGGGTCGTAGGAATGATACTTATAAGTTCTTATAGCCTTAAATTAGGTGACAAGACCCTTAGGACCAATATCAGGCTTTATGTTTGGTTAATTAAAACTTGTAATATAATATATTGTGTTTCATGGTCTAATTGACCATACGTTTCCTATGATATCAATGCTAAGATTCTTTCACTCAATTTGAGGCTATAAAAACTTAAAAGCATGGCTCATATAGCTCTCCACACAAAAATATAATAGCTAACTGAACCTCATAATGCAAGGCAATCATAAACAAAATGGTATATGGACAATGTCTCATGGTAAATGTTATCAATTTTCTTTTTCATGTCCTCCAACTCATCAACATTATATAGTTCTTATAAGTCAGAGGCGTTGGCTGAATAAGGCTATGGCTTGGAAAACTATAACTTTATGTGGTAAATTCTTGAACTTGAAAAGTTATAGCATATGTCACACTATATGATGTATATAGGGATGAAAATGTCATTATTATATGCCATTTTCACTTGCAAATACAAATAGGCAGGTGAAAGACCATATTGAAGAGTTTTAATTTTATTTGACTATTAATTTTATGATTTTATTTAATGATATTTCCTACTAAGTTTGGTTTGATTTTATGTTATTTAAAATAATTTAGGTAGGTAAAATATATTTAGGTTGAATTTTGTATTTATTTTATAGAGATTTTTAAAAGTTTAAATGGACTAGGGTTGGTTAGTAAATATTATGTAGGGTCCTTAATTCTCCAGTTAGCAATAAAATTATCTAAAATTTTATAGATAGCGATAGAATTGCCTAATATATTATTGATAGCAATAGAAGTAATGACAGAATTACCTAAAATATTTCAGATAGCGATGAAGCAGGCTAGTTAGTGACGGACTTTGTAAATTTTTTATCTATCAATCAAGCCCTTTGAGATTCTTAGTGATGAAATTAATAGTGGATTTTACTGATGAATTTTCGAATTCTATTGCTAATACTTTATCGATACCATCTTTAATGGCGGACTTTGTAAATATTAAAGAATGCTAGAAGATATGATCAATCATAAAAATCTATTTTCTTTTACTAATTAATCAAAACTTTCAAATAATAAAAAATTTATAACATAATCTTTATTTTCCCTCTATTCCTCCTCCAACGTAGGATGAGGTTCTCCTCCACCTCAATAAACTTTCAAAAGAAAAAAAAAAAGCTAATTAGTCCACATGTGGTGCATGAGTTCCTTGTTTTATGTGAGAATTTTCTCAATACACATATTAATTAGGGGGTAAACCCTATTCATGAATCCAAAAATACTTTTATTAATTTATATATTTGAATTTGACTAGGGCAAATATCTAAGATTAATCTAAACTAGAGATGTATAGCATACTTTTCAAGATGTCTCTTCTGGTTCTCATTGAGCTAAGTTTGTTCAAAACCTAGTAGGCTGTGTGGAATTATGGGAATTAGTATTCTTCTCCTCTCTCAAAGTCAAGCCATGACATCAAGACTTAGATTATTCTATTACATCCACGGAAGTGGAAATCATACCCAGTGATTATAGCCATAATCTTATCGAGCGACGACGGAAAAAAGAAGAGTTATACCATTTTTTAAGGAAGAAAATAGTCTGTTGAAATTATATTTTACACATCTTATCTTATTTTTAATGTGTTCACTCATGATTTAAAATATTAAAAAGAACTAATATATAATTTATACTATTAACACTTTAATCATATATAATTATTTTCCATTCAAATCTGATACAAATTATCATATATTCATCTTCTTCCTTCATAACCTAAAACTTTTTCTCCGAAAGAACTTTATCATCAAATTCTTTGTTTTAATCTAAATTTTTCCAAATTTTAAATTTTCATCAATGGTTTTGTTCCTTTAAAGGATTAACTTATGATTTCAGCATGATAAGTTATTTTGTTTATCCTTATTGATATACCTTTCTTTAGAATTCTATATAAATTTATTACTTTATATCATTTCATTGACATAAAAGAATATGAATTTTATTCTTGATATCTGGAGTTTTGGAGTTTTGATTTGGAAAGATAGTTGTTTATCTTCATTTCCAAATATTTGAATTTAAACTTTTAAATATGAAAATTTTAATATTAATTTTTTTATTCTATTTTTTATTTTTATGAAATTTAATTTTTTTCACTTTTGTTCTTGTGAAATATTTTTTTGATTAATTTTATTCTTGTGAAATTTTAATTTATCTGATTTCATCCATTAATTAGTATTCGTGCAAAAAGATATGAAATTAGATAAATTAATATTTTATAAAAATAAAATTAATACAAAATGTTTTACAAAAACAAAAGTAAGAAAAAATAAATTTCATATAAATGAAAAAGGAGGTTTACTCTTTTATTTTTTTCTTTCTTTTCCCTTAATCTCCCAATTTCCTCATACTATCTACGAGTTAAACCTGGCTATCGTTGGTCAAAATCAGTTGTTATCGATCAGTTGGTTGAATCTGGTTTGCTTCCGTTTAACAGAAGAAACACATGATGGATATATGATAATTTTTTGTTAGATATAGATAAAAAATAATCATAATAAATAAAATATTAATAATATAAATTACATATTTCTTATTTTTAATATTTTAAATCACATGTGAACATATTAAAAATAGGATCATACTATATATAGATAAAGTATAATTTTTTTTATTTTTTTTTCACACATGAAGTGCATTCAAAATACAAACAGAGAGCTGAAAATAAAACTACATATGTTCCACCATAATAAAATAAAGAATGGAAAAATAGCTTAGCTTTCTATCTTAATTACTCAAATCAATCCAATTTTAAATTTTATGTTGTACTCTAAATCTTGATTCAAGATACATTCTATGTTAATTTTAGGTTTAAGATTTTATTTGTTACAAAAAGTTATACAAATTCTTATATATATAATAAGTTAGTAACATACAATCATATAAGAAAAGACCCTTTCTCTAGTCAAATTGTGTTGACGATGGATTTCGATTCTATCAAATCCAGCCAATCTGAGGGGTTCTTGTGAACTCAAACTATAATCTGGTTGTGCAAATGTTAACAAATATAACAAACAATAGAAAATAAATGAAGAATAGGATGAGCACAACAGACTTTTTAACGTGATTCGCCCAAAACCAGGCGACACCGATCCCGACGTCCACAGTAGCTTTTATAGATCTGGAGAAAATCTGACAAAGTTCTAGTATATATTGTCTAGAGGCCCCCTTATAGTGATATCCCTCCTCTCTTTTATAGAGGCTGAGACGTTACAAATGTAATTTCACAAGTTACAATTCTGTTACATCAAATAATAAATATACAAGATAGTCTAAACTACTGCAAAATGGCTTCTACAAGTTACTTTCTATGGACAGGCCCTACACACTGCTTTTACAAGCAGGCAGTGCAAACTGTCTGAGGGTACTTGCCTCCGGTCTTGACTTTTGGCGAGCTTCTAGCTAGGTAAGGGGCCTGTATCTCATGAGCCTTGCTCGAGGTCACTGCCAACCTCCGATCAGTGAGATCAAGTTTGCTTCACTCGAGCACGTAGGTTGCGTTCTGGCGGCTAGATGGGCCAAAGCTCATTTCTTAGTGAGTTGAGACTGGTTCCCTATATTGGCTTTGCGTACTCTGCTTCAAGCTTGTGGATAGCGACTTGGAGCTTATACACAATGATCTCAACCATTAGGTAAATTGGGCTTCCTCCTTCATCTGGACTTGCTTGCTAATGGGCCTTGGCTAGCCCAATCCATATTAAACTAGAAAATACTTATAACATCAGTCCCCAACTCTCGGTCTACTTTGCAAATTGGGAGTTGTGATTTTTTTTATTTTTTTTCTAGTCAAGGTCCTCACCAGCAGTTTCTGCTGTGTTATCATTTCAGACTCAAATCTTTCACTTCTTTTGAATAAGGCCATACTCCTTTCTGCACATGGCTTTCAGCTATTGGCATGGTAGTCTTATCCTCTCTGGACTATCTGATCAGGAATAGTGGGATAACCTCTATATTTTTTGAGGAACAGAGCCGGTTTATTTAAAGCATTGAGGTTTCCTTGCTTTACCATAGAATAACTTAATTGGAGTCTCAACTAAGCCCCCTATGTTTCTGATGATCTGGCTATTTGATAAGGTGTGTATAGCCTTCTGCATAGGAAGTTTAAGGGACCATTCTTCTATGAGGATGCCAAGAGATCATACATAGATCTTGGATTATTTTCTTATAATGTTGTCGTGAGATTTGGCCTTGCCAGATAGACTCCTTCGCTTCTTTTGAATTGCTCTTGGTATGAGTAGGAAAGGAGCCATCAATCGAGGAAAACGACAAGAAAAAGATTAAGAAGTGGGCGTCCCCCTCGATTTTCCAGCCGGTGGGAGTTCATCCTTTAGAAGCTAGCCTTCTCTTTGAGCTGTAGCAGTCGTAGGCTTATTAATTCATATTTTGACTTTTCTGGTGTAAATTTGCCTCATTGAGGCTTTTAATGAATGAACTGAAGTATTTGTCCGGTCCAAGAGGGAGAAAATTTCAAAAAATTTTCAGAGGAGAAATCCAAAAAGTCGAACAACCCACTCCAAGATCCATTGGTTTGAGGTTTCAATGTATCACATACATCAAATACAAAGTAAAAGGAAGCAAGACTAATCTTTAATCCAGCTCCAATAGTAGCGAAAACATTTAATTCTTCTAGTCACCAAGCAGCACACATACACTGCCTCCACAGGAGATCCACGCCAGAGAAGACCTCAGATGACCTCTTTAGCTTCCCCACTTATGCTAGCAAGCCTCTGAAAGCTGAAAGGACCGAGATGGACGGTCGAATCTCACCGGAACGCCGTCGGTGACCTCCTCCCTCTTCTGTTCAGACATGGCCGAACTAGGAGAAGCTTTCTCCTTCCATAAGCTGGAACCATTCCAGCAAATCCAAGGGAAGATCTCGATAGTTCCTCTTTCTCCTTTTGCTGTCCGGACGCCGCCGAACCAAGGAACGGTGGACGGAGCTCGCCGTGGGCCTCTCCCTTCTCCCCTCTCCTTTTGGCATTGCTGAAAAGCCAGCCCCAGTGAAGTGTGTTTGTTTCGGCTGAAGGGAAGCAAGAAGAAGACCCCAAAATAGTGTCGTTTTAGCCAAAACACTCAGGCCCAAAATGATGTCATTTCACTTGGGCTGAAAAGAAATTTTAGATTTTGCTAAACAGCCTTTGAAGTTCTAAATAACTCCAATTTCGGGCCAAGCAATTCCATCGAATTGCGATTTGGTCCCTGAACATCAAATATATCCAAACTTTGACCATATCTTTCCTCATTATACGTGTGACCCAGTAGGCTCTCAAAATGTTGGTAAAAGTCTAAAATGCCCTTCAAATCCTTTGAAGGCATATGAAATTAATCCAATTAATTTCTTGATCAAATTCTCCAAATTAATCAACTGGACTTTAAGCTATAAGCAAACTCTAGCAAGCCATTATAGCTACCTAAATTTTAGTAGGAGTCTTCGAGGTGACAAGCCTATCTATGAATAATCTTAGTGTACAGTACACCACATATACAATGCATGATACAATCCCTTCATTACCTATATCTGATCAGCCAAAGGTATGGATGTCAGTCAACCTCTATAACCAATCATAATTTCTTAATCTCGTGAATTATTTGACTCAATCAAATTCGAGCACTTAAATCCTATTGGAGTCTCAATTCTATCCTGACCAGGAATTTTCGAGTCAAACTAATTCATTGAGTGGCCATGGATATCAAGTCCAAAGAGTGGTAATGAATCCTATCTTGATTAGGCAATGCCCAACTACATTTTCTAGAAGTACCCAATTCAAGCCTTTATTGTGCCTCGTGGCTAGAGTCACGTTTGACTTGGTCAAAGCATAACCTTCCATGTAAAAGACATCCCTCAATGTCAAGTCAAAGGATCAGTCATGTCATCACCACAGGATATTAACTGATGATGTAGCTCTATATAATATCTCCAAGCGGGTCAGATAATATCACGATTACCAGTTATGTTTCTCCAAACTAACTAGGTCGTGTCCACATGTGTGTTCAGATGTAACTCACTTATATCTCAGCTTGTGAAGTCAGTTGCTCATCATATGAGAAACACCCTAACGTCTAGTCTCAATAGATCTAATAATGTCCATTTATTAGATCTTGACTAGTATCCTTTTGGTGCTGAAGTTTACATCATTAACAATCACACTCACAATCCTATAACCCCTTATAGAATTGATTGAATGAAATAACTTCTCA
>JANHAO010029581.1:0-10339 GCA_026873985.1 Saraca asoca | reverse complement strand
GTCCTGCTATCATTTGCCCTGTTTGATTGCAATCATCATCAATGGCCTGCAAACAATAAAAGCGAATAAGAAAACTTAGCTATCACAGGAGAAAAAAATTAGAAAAAAAAAATTAACTATCAGAAAAAATTTAACTTACAAAAGTTCTCAACAGATTGGGGGTTCAGATGTATAATCAAATATCCAAATACCAAACATATTATAACTATCAAACATTTCTCTAAAGCAATGACAATTCTCCTAAAAAACATCCATAAAATTCAAGAACTTCGAGTTCAATCTCAAAAACAAGACACAAATACCTGCTTCCCAAGAATTAAAAGCCCAGGTTTCTCAACCTCCACAAGAGCCCTCAAAATCTTCGCAACAGAAAGCGGATGCAAAGTACCACTAGACTCCACATGGATTCCTCTATCAGCACCCATGGCAAGGCCAGTTCTCAAAGTATCCACACACTGAGTGGGCCCCATGCTGACAGCCACAACCTCAGAGGCCATACCAGACTCCTTGATACGAAGAGCTTCTTCAAGTGCAATCTCACAGAAAGGGTTCATTGACATTTTTACGTTCTGGGTCTCCACTCCTGTCTGTAAAAATACAGACTTTTCAACTATAAATTGAAGAATTCAAGTGAACAGATTGAGGTTGGGGGTCATTCTGGGTATGTGAAAATTTGCTCACCTTGTCAGGTTTGACTCTGATTTTGACAGCATAATCTACAACTCGTTTTATTGCTACCATAATCTTCATCTTGCTGTCCTGATTGCAGAGTGTCGTTTGGCGATAGATTGCTTGGAGATGTAATCAGAAATACAATAGCGTGAGTCTAGAGATGCAAACAGTACCTCTTCAATCCAACAGACAAGATGAGCAACAGAGAGAATGGGCAAAATAAATTACCACACGCCATATCCTATCTATGTTAATAAATTAATAATTGGATATTGGGAAAGGGTTTTCTATAATAATTTGGTTAAGTTATTTTCTTGCGGCAGGTAGTTTGACTTGTTTTCCACTTAAGTCCCAATTCAAATCCTCTTATTAATTTCTCTCAATTTCTAAATAGTTTATTATTATTTAAAAAATTTTAAATTTAATCTTTATATTTATTTTTTATTTTTATTAAATATTTTTATATTATTTTTATGTTAAAATTTATTAATAATTTATATATTAAAATAATATTTTTTAATATAATTTAACAATTATTAAATACATAATGTCATTTTAATGATTATTGGATATTTCATGTGATTTAAAGGTTATTTTTTTTATTTTGATTAAATATTTCATATTATTTTTATATTTCATATTTATACATTGAAATAACATTCTTTTAATATTATTTAATGATTATTGATATAGAACTTTTATATAATTTTTATTTATATTAAATGATAAATAATTTAGATAAAATTAAGATATTTTATAAAATTATTTTACTTTTAAAAAAAAGTGGCGAGTCTCTTATATTTTATTTTATAAATTATTAATAGATCATTATCTATTAATGTCAATTACTTATAAAATCTAACAAGTAAATGAGAGCAAGCATGCGATCAAAAATGAAAATAAGTATAATCTTTTAATTTAAAAATTTTAAATTATAATGATCTAATTAAAAATTTAATAAAATTATAAGGAATATGAAAGTAATTTAATAATGTGAAATTTATTCACATGACCATTCCAATTATATAACTGTTTTGAAAAAAAAATACTATAAATGGAAATCCATTTTTGGATGCATATTTTATACACTCTTTATTAAAGCTGTGAAATTGATGATGAAACTCAATTACAAATATAAGAGAATATATATAGTGAATGTGCACGATAAATCTGATAATTTGGCTCACGTTAATATCTATCTATCTATTTATCTATCTATCTATCTGTGTCTGTGTGTATAGTATATAGCCGTGAGTTTAATAATTTTATTTAATAATAATTTTTAATGTAAATTTAAATCATAAGATATAATAAATTTAAATATCGATAAATTATCATTATATTTTTATTTATTACATAATTATATCATTGATATAATTATATTTATTTTAATTATAAAAAATTTATATTTATTTTAATTTGATAAAATTTTTATATTAATATTTTAAATTAGCTAAATGTATCATTTAAATTTTTTATCTTTTTAAAAATACTTTCTTAATATATTAGTACTTAGCTAACTTTATTTATAAATTATTTTATTTAAAAAATTTAAATTAATTATTTTATGCTTAAATATTTAACTATTTAATTAATAAAAATTAATGTATTATTATAATTAATATATTATTTTTAAAAAATATGTTTTATAAATATTTTTAATTAAAATTATGATAAATATTTAAAAGTGATAAAAATTTTAAAATTAAAAATTAAAAAATATCAAATTTAATATTTAATATTTAAAAATAATATAAAAAATTAAAAAATTAAAATTTTTAAACAGATATTATCTATCAAATCATGATTAAATATTATTAATAATATATTGATAAATATTTTATATATATATAAATATAATTATTTATTATATGTAAATAAATTAATACGTATAAAATAATTAAAAATAATTTCAATTGAAATCTATGATTTTAGACTAAAAATTGAATACAAATAATTTTATTAAATAATTTTTTTAAAATAGATAATTTTTATAAAAAAATAAAGATATATAGTATTTATCAAAATGATTTATAATATAAAAATTAGAAGATATATTATTAAAATTATTTAAATTTAAAATTATTTAACTTACTAAAATATTAAAATATTTTTAAATTTTATTTTAATATTAATATTTAAATATAATATGATCAAATTATAAGTTAAAAATATTTTAATAATATTAAAATATTAAAAATTTTATTATTTAAATAAACAAATAATTTAAATATTAAAAATTTGAATTCAAAATATTATTTGATAATTTAAAAAATTAAAAATATAATAATTTTATAAAAAAATAAAAAATTAAATTAGAAATCAGTTATAAATAATTTGAATAAATAATTATTATTAAAACAGATAAAACATGAGTTTTATCAATGATTTAAATTGGAATAAAAAAAATTAAATTTTTTTTCATTTGTTATTTTATGATAAGTGGAGCACAGTTACCGGATTATAATTTTTGAGCGAAAATGAGTCGCACAACTTTTATATAATTAGGAATATAATATAAAAAGAAGAGTAAAACCATATAGGTTATCATCTGTTTGGGAACTAATCTTTTTTCAAGATCCAAAAATAAAACTAAAAACTTTTATGTTATCTTCTGTTATTTTAATATATTAGCATATTTGAATAACTCTCATTTTATTGTAATGTAAATTATAATTTTTATTAAAAAATTATAATATAATATGAGTAAATATACTTCATTTATATAAAATGGATAAATATGGATGTGTACGGGAATTTAGTGATTTAATAAGGATTAGTACTGAAAAACTTATTTATTTAGATATGAGAACAAAAATGGATAAATTATTTTTCAAGGGGAAGAATGGACACAAGGATTTTAATCCCCTGTATCTTCTTCATGAGATGGATGTAGATTTAGCATTATTGATTTAAAATTTTCCGGTAATTATATATTTCTAGAAGTTATTCTTTTTGAGTAATTTTTATTGTTTTGAATTCTAGGTTTAGTTTTTTTATTTAAAATTATGGTGCATATTTTATCAACCCTTTCATATTCTAGTAATTCAATTAAATTTTTAAGATATCGTTATGCTTAAATTAATATAATTGAGTAAGCACCATCTAATGTGTAGTCAATATTAGTGTATGGGAATTTCAGAAAATATATATAGTCAAAAAATTTTAAGATAAATATTTTTTTGTGAGATTTAAGATATTGACAATGAAATATGGTTTGTACGGAAAGTCCAGATTTTAGTCAACGGAGATGATTCAGGAAATCCCAAATTATAACCTGATTATATAAGTGTGAGACAGATGCAGAAAAGTAAAGAGAGAATGAGAAGAAAATGAAGTAACGTGATTCGACTAAAATCCTTTGTATGGATTCCTACGTTCACAATAGAGTGTTATTTTCTAAGGAAAGTATTTTTACAGAGCTTCCTATTTAGCAAAGCTTCAACTGGTAATTTTCTTCATGCCTCTTACAATGGTTCAAGCCCCCTATTTATAGAAGCATAGAGGGGTACAAATATAATTTGATAAACTGCAAATATGTTACATCAAGTAATTAAATGTAAAAAATATCTTGAACTCCTACAAGTCAGCTACTGCTAGTTACTTTCTGTGGGTGGGCCCCTTGAACTGTTGTTTGCAGATTGATTTTGCAGGTAGATGTTGGCTAGAGAAGTGTTGGGGCTTTTTCCTGAAACTGAGAGCTAGAGCTGCGAGCTGGCTGCTGTGATGAGTTGCGAGCTAGTTGCCATGATTTAGGCCTTCCAATTAGACTTGTTTGCTGGGCTTTTGCCAGTCTATTTCTCATAATACCAGAAAATACATATAACATTAGCCCCCCAACTCTTAATGTACTTTGCGGACTGGGAGCTAAAACTTGCTGGCAAAAGCTAATACCCGCATTCTTCAGTTTGCTTTAGACTTGTGCACTTCTAAGTTTCTCCTTTGAATATTTGTGTAATTTTACCTCGTTAAATGAGGTCTTTCAATAAATGAATTTTCATGATACTTGCGTGTTTTGTTGGACGTTCTACATGCTACGGAAGATAATATGTTGGTCCAAATATATTCTTATGATTGTGATTCGGTCGATAATGAAAATAAGCACCAAGTGTGCCAAAGCTGGAGCTCTGGTGGCCTAGTGCTTTTAGCATCAGGTGTGCGTAAGCAGTAGTATTAGTAGCTCTGGAGGCCTAGCGCGTTTAGTACCAAGTGTGCCCGAGCTCGCTCTGGAGGCTTAGTGCTTTTAGCACCAGGTGTGCCCGAGCGGTATTATTAGTAGTTTTAGAGGCTTAGTGCGTTTAGCACTAGGTGTGCCTAAGTTGTATTATTAGTAGCTCTGATGGCTTAGTGCGCTTAGTACCAGGTGTGCCCAAGTAGTATTATTAGTAGCTCTAGAGGCTTAGTGCGCTTAGCACCAGGTGTGCCCGTGCTCACTCTAAAGGCTTAACGCGTCTAATACCAGGTGTGCCCGAGTGGTATTATTAGTAGCTATGAAGGCTTAGTGCGTTTAGCACTAGGAGTGCCCAAGCTCATCATGGAGGCTTAATACATTTAGCACCAGGTGTGCCCGAGCGGTATTATTAGTAGCTCTAGAGGCTTAGTGCGTTTAGCACCAGATGTGCTCGAGCTCGCTCTGGAGGCTTAGTGCATTTAGCACTACGTGTGCTGGAGCGATTTTATTAGTAGCTTTGGAGGCTTAGTACACTTAGCACCAGGTGTGCCCAAGCGGTATTATTAGTAGCTCTGGAGGCTTAGTGCATTTAGGACCAGATGTGCTCAAGCTCACTCCAGAGGCTTAGTGTATTTAGCACTAGGTGTGCCTGAGTGGTATTATTAGAAACTCTGAAGGCTTAGTGCGCTTAGCACCAAGTGTGTCCGAGCTCGCTCTGGAGGCTAAATGCATCTAGCACCAGGTATGCCCGAGCAATATTATTACTAACCCTAGAGACTTAGTACACTTAGCACTAGGTGTGCCAAAGCGATATTAATAGTAACCCTAGAGGCTTAGTGCACTTAACGCCAGGTGTGCCTGAGCTATATTATTAGTAGATCTAGAGGCTTAGTGCGCTTAGCACCAGGTGTGCCTGAGCTCGCTCTAGAGGCTTAGTGCATTTAGTACCAAGTGTGCTCAAGCAGTATTATTAGTAGCTCTGGAAGCTTAGTGCATTTGGCATCAGGTATGCCCAAGTTCGCTCTGGAGGCTTAGTGCGCTTAGCACCAGGTGTGCCCGAGCTGTATTATTAGTAGCTTTGGAGGCTTAGTGCATTTAGTGCCAGGTGTGTTCGAGCTTGCTCTGGAGGCTTAATGCATCTAGCACCAAGTGTGCCTGAGTGGTATTGTTAGTAGCTCTGGATGCTTAGTGCACTTAGCACCAGGTGTGCCCGAGCGGTATTGTTAATAGCTCTGGAGGCTTAGTGCACTTAGCACTAGGTATGCCCAAGCTTGCTCTGGATGCTTAGTATATTTAGCACTAGGTGTGCCGAAGTGGTTTTATTAGTAGCTCTAAAGGCTTAATGCACTTAACGCCAGATGTGCTCGAGCGTTATTATTAGTAGCTCTGGAGGTTTAGTGTGCTTAGCACCAAGTGTGCTCAAGCTCGCTCTTGAGGCTTAGTACGTTTAGCACAAAATGTGTCTGAACGGTAATCTTCGTAGCTCTAGAGGCTTGTGCGCTTTGCACCAGGTTTGTCCCAGCTGTATTATTAGTAGCTTTTGAGGCTTAGTATGTTTAGCACTAGGTGTGCTCGAGCTCACTCTAGAGGCTTAGTACATTTAGCACCATATGTGCCCAAGCGATATTATTAGTAGCTCCAGAGGTTTAGTGCATTTAGCACCAGGTGTGTCCGAGCTCGCTCTAGAGGCTTAGTGTATTTAACACCAGGTGTGCCCAAGCGATATTCTTAGCAGCTCTAAAGGCTTAGTGCGCTTAGCACTAGGTGTGCCCGAGCTCGCTCTAGAGGCTTAGTGCGTTTAGCACCAAGTGTGCCCAAGCGGTATTATTAGTAACTCTGGAGGCTTAGTACGTTTAGCACTAGGTGTGCTCGAGCTGTATTATTAGTAGCTCTAGAGGCTTAATGCACTTAGCACCAGGTGTGCCCAAACTCGCTCTGGAGGTTTAATGCATTTAGTATCAGGTGTGCCCGAGCGGTATTATTAATAGCTTTGGAGACTTAGTGTGTTTAGCAACAGGTGTGCCCGAGCTCACTCTCGAGGCTTAGTGCATTTAGCACCAGGTGTACCTGAGCAATATTATTAGTGGCTCTAGAGGCTTAGTGCACTTAGCACCAGGTGTGCCCAAGCTCGCTCTGGAGTCTTAGTGCATCTAGCACCAGGTGTGCCCAAGCGATGCTATTAGTAACTCTAGAGGCTTAGTGCGTTTAGCATCAGGTGTGCCCGAGCTCGCTCTGGAGGCTTAATGCATTCGACACCAGGTGTGCCCGAGCGGTATTATTAGTAGCTCTAGAGGCTTAGTACGTTTAGGATCAGGTGTGTCCGAGCTCATTCTGGAGGCTTAGTTCATTTAGCACTAGGTGTGCCTGAGCGGTATTATTAATAGCTCTAAAAGCTTAGTGTGCTTAGCAGCAGGTGTGCCCAAGCTAGCTCTGGAGGCTTAGTGCATCTAGCACCAGGTGTCCTCGAGCAGTATTATCAGTAGCTTTAGAGGCTTAGTGCACTTAGCGCCAGGTGTGCCCGAGCTGTATTATTAGTAGCTTTAAAAGCTTAGTGCGCTTAACACCAGGTGTGCCCGAGCTCGCTCTAGAGGCTTAATGCATTTAACACCAGGTGTGCCCGAGCAGTATTATTAGTGGCTCTAAAGGCTTAGTGCATTTAACACCAGGTGTGCCCAAGCTCGCTCTAGAGGCTTAATGCATTTAGCACCTGGTGAGCCCGCGTGGTATTATTAGTAGCTTTGGAGGCTTAGTGCGCTTAGCACCAGGTGCACCCGAGCTGTATTATTAGTAGTTCTGAAGGCTTAGTGCACTTAGCACCAAGTGTTCCCAGGCTCACTCTGGAGGCTTAGTGCGTCTAGCAATAGGTATGCCTAAGTGGTATTATTAATAGCTCTGGAGGCTTAGTGCATTTAGCACTAAGTTTGCCCAAGCGGTATTATTAGTAATTCTGGAGGCTTAGTGCGCTTAGCACCAGGTGTGCCCAAGTAGTATTATTAGTAGCTCTGGATGCTTAGTACACTTAGCACCAAGTGTGCCCAAGATCGCTTTGGAGACTTAGTACGTCTAGCTTCTGGTGTGCCTGAGGAGTATTATTAGTAGCTCTGGTGGCTTAGTGCGTTTAGCACAAGGTGTGCTTGAGCTCGCTTTGGAGGCTTAGTGCATTTAGCACCAGGTGTACCCGAGCGGTATCATTAGTAGCTCGAAGGCTTAGTGCGTTTAACACCATATGTGCCCGAACTTGCTCTGGAGGCTTAGTGCGTTTAGCACCAGGTGTGTCCGAGTTTGCTCCGAATGCTTGGTGCATTTAGCACTAAGTGTGCCCAAGCGGTATTATTAGTAGCCCTAGAGGCTTAGTTCGTTTAGCACCAAGTGTGCCCATGTTATCAATAGATCGCATAAGAGCTGCGAGTTTTCTGTTTGCATGAAAGCTGCAAGTTTTTAGTTAGCAATTTTTTTGCTCAGATGGCCAGTGGATTCTAGCTCCCTATTTTAACATAAATTAAGTGCTCCGTTGGCTACGTTAATCGTGCTTTCAGATAATCAATCATGAGCAGGATGAAGAATGTTTGACAAGCATTTTTGATAAGTTACACCATGGCCTGATTAGGTTGAATATTCCTTCTAAGTTAGGTGGGTGAGAGCTCACTTTCGATAAAGTATTCTATAAAGCAAGGATGCTTTCGCAGAGACTGAAGGTGTGAGTTCGAGACTGTTTGGGATGCACCTCATCATGCTTCGTAGCTATCTTGAAGTATAGCGGTCTTCAGCTGTTTTGTGGATTTTAATTCGCAAAGTGATGCATGTGGCCAAGGTCATCCTCCGATCCATAATTGCATTCCAGACTTTAGTGGCTTTTGAGATGTCATATCCCGGTACTCCAATGCATAAGGAAACATGCGGGCGAATTTTTCCTAAGGTCATATCATATATACAGCTAGAATTTGTCTCTTTGATCGTGGCCTTTGCATCATCTCTCTCAAGCCAAAAGTCCAGCAACTATCCTAGTGCTAAGAGTGGTGCAAACAGGGGAGTTACGACGCAAGCAACTGTAACAACTCCGAAGCGAACCTTTATTTATTTTGAGCTCACGAAGGCCTAGAGCATGAGCTTATAGGACACTGGTAGTCTGATGGGCTATTTTCTTTTTCTACAATTCTTCCTTAAATATTGTCATGAAGGGAGTTTCTTTCCTTCGAAGGGCTTCAGCTTTGTTCAATTTTGAAAAATAAGCCTCTGAACTTCATAGAAGTAGGTAGCCACAGCCTTGTCCCGAATGGAGCATTGTTTGCCATTGCTGATCTAGCTGGGTTTACAAACCGATGTTATGGTTGGAAAATATGGATGACGACGGCTAATTCAGGGAGTGGATTCGGTGGTGTTACGCAAGGCTAGCCCCAGCAGCTGATGGATTGCTACAATGTGCTGGATGTTAGCTCATTCCATCTACATCGAGACTCCGAATGTGACAGGAAGTTTCGTCATGATTTTCCTTGTAAGTGGGGGGCTTTGACGAGAGTACTTTAATAGAAGACCAAGTTAGTGATCAACTACTACTCTTCCTTCAATCAACTCTCGTGCAGAATGAATAAAATTCCCTTTTGCTAGTCGAGCAAAAGTGAGACTGTCTTGAATGCACCTCGACTCGTGATGCTATGGTGAACGCGTGTTAGCTTGATGTTTTTCAGCTCAACACATTCTTAAGTGTGCTTTAGTCTGGTCCCATTTCATGGCACCATATTTGCCTCCAAGCTCAGGATGAGGTTGCTGTTATGAGCTCGCCATCCTAGTCACTACATGTCGTGCAAGCTCGTGATTCTCGTTATTGCATAATTATAAAGTAAACTCTATTGTTGTTTTATGTCCAGCCTGCTCTCATTTCATGGCTGCTGTGAGGGTTGAGCTACTTGTGAGCTTGCTATAGATCGAGCTATTATTTGGCTAAGAGCTCATCTTGAAGACGATTTGTTACGGGCCGACGCGAACCTGATACTGGAGCCTGCCTCGCTGTGTGGTTATCATATGAGAACCTATCATCGAACCCAATCGTTGCATGCCTGCTATCAGCTTGATGCCAAACTCAAGTGCTACGGTAATACCAGATGCAGAGAATGGGTTTTTTGTAGGTGCTTCCCTCCTTACTTTGAGAAAAATTCTTTGCAGCCTGTACAGTGGCTTGCCAAAGCTGTTTGTAGACAATCCAAAGGTAGGTTGATGGCATTTTATTGGTGGTGCAGCGCGGTTAGTAGCAAGTTCATGCACGTGTATCATATATTAGTGTTATCATCGTAAGTCCTGCTAAAGTTGGGTGTATCAATCCTGTTCGATCCAGGATTTCCTGTTCCAGCTCTAACTATTTCACTGTAACTCAAATGATGACTGCAGGGCGGCCTTCGGGTGTTTCATGGGTCCTCCTTGTTGAAGTATAAACTTGTCAAGACTCCAAATTGGACTTTGCAACATGCAATTTCAAAGGAAGCAACAATTGTGGACTTTGCA
>JANHAO010029580.1:0-10340 GCA_026873985.1 Saraca asoca | reverse complement strand
GATAGAAACTGCATCAGAGAGTTGAAGCCTGTGGATGCAGTGTCATGCGCTGCATCTGACCCCTTTCTAACATTTGACAGGAACCGAAAAGGATTGAAATCACCTGCATCACTCCCCAAACTGGAGTCATCCATCTGCACCAATTGAACAGGTACAATCAGTGCAGCTCCAGCTGGTATGGTTTGGCCAGTTGCAAAGCTCAAGTCTGACGAGAAAATATAACAAGAAGTGAAATCAGGAAAGATAAATTAAACAATAAATTCAATAAATTAATGTATTAAAGAATATGTAAGTCGTTTATACATAGAAATGTTAGATAATAGCAGAAGTGGATTTGAAGGTGTGAAAAATACATAGCAACAGATACAATATTATGTTTTACGATCACCAGTGTTGTTGTAAACTGCAGCTTCCCACTAGATAGGACAATGAAATCTGACATGTCTACTAATCTTTTCACTAGCATTATTCACTAGATATGTAAGATAAAAATTACCATTCTCTTTCAGCTACATTTCATATTTGCATTTGCATGTCATGTGCAATATCAGACCCAACACAACTAACTCTTCCACCTATTAGTAGCTATGCTTGGATACACCACTTATAAACTCTAAAACTGCAGGAACGTGATATAAAAGTGTTGTCTTATTTGGACAATGTCACTCCTCAAAAACTGGACATGCAGAAATAAGAAACTGCACGTAAGGTACCCACAAATAAACAGGGAATGCCTACACATTTCAAAAGAATTAGTCTTACAAAAAAGAAGCTCAAGGACCCAAGCTTTTGATAGGTATCTTGCATGCCATACATGATGAAGCTTATGCTTCTGAGAACAGTAAGAATGTCTCACCATGTTTTAGACAAGACCTCTGCAGCAAGGGCCCTGTGGGCAGAAGACGTGCAGATTCATAAATTGTAGCCAATAATAAAGGCATCCTGTAAACATCTCGCCGCCCATCTTTCAAAGGCTTTTTACTTGTCATGGTTATTTCTGAGTAAACCTGTAAAGTATATGCATGAGTTGACATAATCCAAGACACTAATCAAGAAAAGAGAAAAATACATTGATCACCCTTGAGGTTTAATGAAATTATGCAGACCTCCCGCTCTAATTCCAAAACCTACTCAAACCTCCTTAAAACATAAAATAATACTACATTTAAACCCAAATTTGAATTTTTTTTAATTGAGAAATAGTGAGAAAAGATAACCACATAGTTCAAATCTACTAATATGATCTATTCTAAGTATGTTATGATTAAATATATACTTTGATTAAGATCTAACGGCTATAATATGATTAATAAAAAGTGAAATTGTTATGTAAGTGTAATTATTTTTTGGTTGTTTGAGCTTAATCGAAGTATATTTTTTATCACAAAATACTTTAGGATATCTTATATTGTATGACTTGAATCTATACTCATCTTTTCTCATCATCTCATTGATGAACAATTCAAATTTGGGTTTAAGTTTAGCATTTCCCTTTTTTCTATATTTCAAGGGAGGTTAGAGTAGGTTTTGAAACTAGGAGGGAGGTCCACATAATTTCATTAAACCTTAGGGGAGGTCAAAGTATTTTTCTCACAAGAAACAGAGAGATACCTTATCTTGTATTTCTGGATACATGACAAGCATAGTCAATAGATTTGCAACTAAAGCTGCGGTAGTTTGACATCCATGACACATGACACGCATAATATTCCCACAAGGTTCTTCTTTTGCAGTATGATGATCACTCAGCTCACGAAAGAAAGTGTGATCTTGGATTTCAGCATCAGAACAGTGTTTTGCACCATGTTCTGTCTCTGTTTCAATATTAGAACTTTCATAATGAGAATATTGATCAATATGATGAAATAGCTTGCAGTTCTTTTTGCAATGTTGAAGGATGTCTTGAGTTAAGCATTTCAACTTTGTGCATAGGTTTTGATACCTCCAAAATCCCTGTTTCCAGAAGGGAGTAACATTGTAGGAGGCCCAAATGCAAGCATCCTTAGAAATCATCATAAGGAGTTCCTCATAAACTCCAGCGTTAGGCCAAGCCAAGAACCCATCTCCAAATAATGTGGCTCCCATTAAGGTGAAAGCCATATGCTGAGAAACCAATCTACAGTCAATACTTCCTCTAGTTCTAATGTTTTCTATTTTATCCATGATAGTGCCCACAACCTTTGTAGGAATCAGATCAGAATTCTCAAGCAATCTTTCATTCAATTTAGTTGCCAATAATTCCCTTTTCTTATGCACCTGTAGGTAATTAAATTCCGCAGTAATTAGCATGGGTTTTATATCCATGCACAGCAAATCAGTATTTTTATTTTTTTTTCAAGACATCAATTGGGAAACATCATCATAAAAGTATGAGTGAAGATGACAAGTAGTTTGATATGAAGGCCACAGCTGAGAGCCCTCCAAAAAATATTGTAATCATAGCACAAAATCTATTAGTGTTTGCTTATTATGATTTCCTCAGAAGCCCCAAAATAACATATCATATGTTCTGATCAATAGAAGTATCTTGTGAGAAACGAAAGGGAACAATGCAAATTTTGAAATAAAAGAAAAAGGCATTATTACACTATCAGTGTCAACGTGGAGGAATGGCAAACTATCAAACTTGTCAGAAATAAACTTGAAAGGATAAATTTTACATTCTCAACATCTCAACATTTTTGTATGACTTCCTTAATTTATGGGGGATTTTTTGTTCACTGCTTTAGACATCCAAGTATATTTAAAAAGAAAAAACAGTACCATCAAACCCTTCTGCAGATGTAAACATAAGGTTACACCTTCAGTCACAAGACACTGCAATAAATTATAAGATGGGATGGGAACAGAAATGGTTGATAATAATGAAATAAGAAGATAGGGACAAACCTTATTGAAAGAAGAACCAAAGAGGCTAGATTGTCCAAATGCCACACAAAATGCCTTTCCTGTAAAAGGCATTTTATCTTGAGCCTTTATAAGCATCTCATGAATTAGCACTGGATCTTTAACTGAGACCAGGAGCTGAGTAGGACCTAACCACAGCTTTACAATTGGTCCATATTTTTTATGTGATTCTGACAACACATCTGACATTCAAATTGTCAAACCATACAATTAGTAAAACAGTAATGATATTTGTTTACTCTAATATCAGTAAAACCAAAGATATATTATTATCTTTACAAGATAATATAGGGATTGAAACATCGATGCATGATGCTTTATTCTATCATTAATACTCATTGGAAAAATGTACTATGGAATGAAATTCTATTTATAAGGTAAAACTATCGTTCACACTTTTCTGGGAGCAGACAATGACAGTGCCCAATGTGCTCACAAACATATGCAGCAGCTTCCACTCAGTCTGCCTACTCTTCCAATATTAAACTCAAATAATCTACCCAATGTTAAATTATTTTCCCTATTTTTCATTGCTATTAAAAGCCATTACATATAATAAATTTCAATCTCAGATTCTTGAATTATTCATGTATTATAAGATCACTTGCACATAAACTCCCCTTTTATAGAGACCCTTGTTATGAGACAATACCAGTAGGAATCTATGAATAACTTAAACTTGTTAAGGGAAACTATGCCTGTATATATTTGAGACAGAATGGTAAAAACACAGTTTTCTTAAGTCATGTCTTCTGGTTCTAGTCATTTTCTTAGCTACTCCCCTATATATTAATAATCATAAAAGGCATAGGATCCAATCATCACAAACCAATTAATACCATGCAACTGAAAGAGTTTTCACCTAACAATCCTCTGACCAAAAATGATTGCTCAAGTCATCGTCAAGTAATTACAAACCAAAAAACAAGGGTTTGAGAATACTTAGCAAATTTTTAGGGGGCATTTGGTGCCCTAACAAATATCTTAGATGCCTATGTTCGGATTGCCACAATAATTGGAACCATAGATACTGAGAATCTAAGATCACAACGTTAATGGGCATTCTAGGAAAGCTTTTGGTTTCTTTCAATTGCCATGCCAAATATAGAAATTTTGGAACATCTAAGCGTTCAATACAAGGAGAGAGTATCTCACATACTTGTGTACCGATATAATCGACAAGAAATTCCAAGTATTATAAAATGGAATCTGATATTAACGACCAATACAGATCATAGATAAGCATGACCGAAACACCGAGTAACCAGAAAACAATGGCCTGATATGCTCTAGATTAGTTAATTAATTAAATTCCAGATTCAACAACAAGAACCCAATTAAGTGACTACCAAAATATGAGTAAAGTCAACCGCTAATTCTCAGTCAACAAACTTACTGGTGAGATTTTCCCGGAAAAGGAGTTTGCAGTGGCCAAAGAAAGAGGGACATGGAATCCCAGGAATCTTCTTGGCCTTGTACCATAATCTAAACAGCTTGACGACTTTGGTGAGAAAAAGAAAAGTGATAACAATAAGAGAAACCCATAAGAAGGCATTAAATTCTCTGTTCACAAAATCCCTGAGAAGCTGATGACTTTCATGGGAATTGCAAGAGGATGATGATCTCGATTTCAGAAGAAGTCCGAAGAATGTGGTGGGATGAGAATCACATGGCTCCATATTTTCTCATCAGCGGATTGGAGTCTCGGGTCTCAGAGGCTATGGCAAATGGTACGGCAGCTAGCGGCTGCAGCGCATATTATTCTGACTTTTGTGGTGGGCTCACCGCCCACGTGAGGTATATACAGACTGACAGAAGAGGTTGTCGACACTGACCAGTCTGTTTGATAGGAAAATCTGGTGACCCGTGTGCCAAATATGCTAGAGTTTACGAAATGAGAAATATAAATACATACATATATATAGAATTAAAATTTTTTTACCTACAAATAAAAATTAATACGTGTCACACAATCAAAAGTCTACCTCGGAAACTATTGTTATCTTAGCTCTCATTTTATTAAATTTAACAAATTTATATTTTGATGATAACAAGATATATTGATTTATTTTCAATAGTTTAATTGAGGAAAAATTGGATTCCAAATTGAAGATTTAAATTAAACTTTTTTTAAAATAATTATATAAACGTATTGGATCATAAATTAAACTTATTTTGTGAAATTACTTTTAAAAAGTTTGTCCTAATATTTTATTTAATAAGTTTTTGAAATATTTTCAACAAAAACACTTCAAAATAATCTAACATGATTTATTAAATTGTTTAAACTTAAAAATATGTTTTTACTTTTTAAAATATTTTAAACCAAATATATTCCAAGATGTTCTTACATGATTTATCAAATCGTGTAATTTTAGAAAATATTTTTTCATTTGAAATATTTTATCAAAAATATTCTAACTTGTTCTTAAATGCTTTAACATATTCATTGAATTTAGAATCATGTTTTTGAATTGGTTTATAAAGTATAAAATGGTTAAATTGGTTTGAAATGGATTTAGAAAAGTTTAATTTTTCATTTCCAGACCTTATGATTCGAATTGAGCTTTTTAACTATTTTTCATAATCATGCTTGCGAGAACAAGACAAACATTCTATTTTACACAATTTTGATTGAAATTTGAACTATCTTTTATGTTATTTGAATTAATTAATGCTTTAAACCATGATTCTGATCGCAATTCTGATTGCATATATTCCGGGACTTACAGAATATTTGCAATTCTTAGTGAGTAAACTCGAATTTTGTACTAATTTTCTTCAATTCCAATCAAAGCCTTCAAAATTGAGTTTTGCAATTCTGCTCAAAATTCAAATTTTTTAGTTCACAATTATGATCGCACATCTAGTTTTACACATAACGAGTATTTTTTACTGTGTGTTTTTATTTGCTATAAATACTCATTTTACACATTTTTTCAAGAGAAAAACTTAAATTCTCAAGAGATAAACACCTACTTTTCATTTGTGCTTCAATTATTTTATCTAAATTATTTGATATGAGCTAGATTTAATTGATTCTATACCTATTGAGCTACAATTTGTATATCTGAATTGCAAAGTTATTTAAATTTTTTGTCATATCTTTCAAACGCTATTGGGTTTCCTAAGGGTAGCCTTACCTAGGGTTAAAAGATTGGCTGAGCTATTTGTTTTCTTTTTTTGAGTGAGTGGTTGAGCTCCTCAAAGGGTATATTGCTTGTGGCTGAGCAATCACTGTAAAAGGTTTCTCCTTGTACTTGTTTAAACTTAAAAGGATTGATATTTTAATAGATTCAAGCTTGGTTGAAAGCTTGAAAGTGGATATATGCCTTGAAGATTGTTTTTGAAGGGGAAACACTATAAATCTTGAGTTTGAATCTCTCTATCAATGCTCTCTTTATTTTCCATCATTTTACTTTGTGATATCTATTTTTGCTCTTGATAATAAATGAGGTTGTGGAATGCTTTGTTTTTTTTTTTTTTTGGTCATAATTTGTTGAGCATTTTGTGCTTCACTATTTATCTTTTTGCCCAGAAGTTGATCTAATTGAAAGAAATGATTTCTATCTTTGAATATCTTTGAATGTGCTCATTAAAGCCTTGTGATGGAAACTTAAGGGATCACTAAGAGCTTTTGTACATTCATGATGCACCTATTACAAGGGCCAAGGCTAAGAGAATTATGGAGGCTCTCCAAGGTTTATGCCAAAACATTTGGAGCAAACATAAGGAAGATGACTTAGGAAAGTCAAGAGTCATAAGCATTCAAGTCATGTCATCAAGTGAATCCACCTAAACATCCTTGTGCCACATGGGATAGCCTTGTGCCACATGGAAAGCCTTGTGCCACATGGGACCAACATGTATAGGGCTGATTGGGTCATATATGGGTGTCACATGTATAGGGTTGTTTGGGGGTTGGTTGGGCTTTTTTTGTAAGGGCTATCTTGGCCTTTTTGTATTATTTTGTTTTGGGAATTTTTGTAATAACTTAGGCCTTTATTTTTGTTGAGTCTTTGAGTTGTATTTTGGGCTTGCTTTAATTTGATAAGTCCAGCCCATTTGGTTTAGTGATAGCTATTTAGGAAGGCTTATTTCCCTAAGAATTAAATTAGACATTTTGGAGAATTGAAGAGTTATCTTCTTGTGAGAGCTTTCTCTCTTAGGGTTCTTGTATGAATTTGAGATTTATCAAAGAGATTTCTCTTTGTTATATCAAATCCATCACTTATCACACTCCTTCTTCTCTATTCTAAGATGTGGCAGGAATATACTTTTTTTCCTTTTCATTTTGTGGCTAAATTTGGGAAGGTCTATAAGCATCTCTTATGGAGATACACATCGATTTAGTATCAAAGCTTCAACTCTCCAAATTCAGATGATATCTCTTCAATTTCTTGTTATTTTGATTGCTAATTTCTTGCATTTTCTATGCAGTCTTGCTCTATTTTAGCTCCTCTTTGCTGCTGTTTTCTTGCTGATTTTTGTGTCCAATTTTGTTGCATATTTGTTGCTTTAATTCTACTTGTTTGTTGTCAATTTTTGCTGAAATCTAGTTGCTGTTTGGGCATCATTTTACTACAATTCTATATAATTTTTTCTTAGTTTTGGAGCACACTAGGTGTTTGATAAATGGTTTGTTTGGTCTTCATTTTTTTCTGCTCAAATTATGTCAATTCCCACTGCATTTGTTGCTATTTTAGATGCCATCCCTGCTGAAATTCTGCATAATACTGCAAAATTTTTGCTTCTTGTTTTTGTGCACACTAAGTGTTTAATGAATTGTTGGAGTCACATTTGCTTGTTGTTGTGCAGCCATGAGTTTGGGGTTGAATTACACTTAATTAGGTCCTATTTTTTGTGTATTTCCCTCAATATTTCAACATCTTTTTGTGCAAGTTTCAGTCCCCTGTTTCAATTTCCTTGCTATCTAAATCCCTTATTTCAGCTGAAATTTTTGCTGCTACAATCCCCTATTTTTGCTGCATAATAGTTGTTGTTCAAGCTTGAATTTGATGGTGTTTTATGCAAGAACACCTTCTTATTGAGTACATCTATTGGAAATTGGTTTATGTCAATTGTGGTTGATTAAAAGTTGATGATAGTTGCTCAAATTAGGGTGATTCAAGTGCTAAAATTTTAATGTTACAACAACAAGAAAAAGAAAAGTGTGACAGCAAAAACAAAAAAAAAAGACAGAAAGAAAACTAGTGTGAAAGATAAAAGAAAAGGCAAAAGAAAAGTGTAAAAAACAAGAAGAAAAGAAAGGAATGGCAATTATTTTTGAAAGAAAAGCAATGAAAAGAACAAGAGAAAAGAAAAATAGACAAGAAAAAGAATAGTGAACTCTATCTTGAAATTTAGAAACAAAAGAGCTTGCAAGTTGAGCTCCCAAATCCACAACTTGGTTCTTGTGTTTTGAGTCAATTTCCATTGTGTTCAATTTGAATGTGTTTGTTTGGATTTATAATCAAATCCATAGCTTAGAAAGCTTGTTTGAATCATTTTGCTTGGTCTTTAGAGTTTCTTCTTTTTTCTTACAAATATGAAAATTCTGTTCGAATATTCCTCCTTCTTTACTGCTACCTTTTTCTTGATTTCATTGTGTTTCTTTACTTCTTTTGATTGTTGGTTCTTGTCATCTTTGGAATTATAGGAATGTTGTGTGAGAAAGGCTATCACATTGTGAAATCTTATCATCTTGTCTTTTTAGTTCTTATAGAACCTTAAAGAGGGAAGATAAGAGTGGAAAAAAGGCAATGAGTGTGTGAGATCATTTGAGGGTAAAAGCTTAATTTTAGAGTGCAAACACAAGTGGAGTGTCTCCAAAGATAAGTGAGAAAAGTGCATTTGGTGAGGACCCTACTTCTAACATTTTCTTGTAGGCTTTATGCATTAAAGATGTTAGGTGGTGTTGACAGTCGATTTTGGCAATCGATCAACTAGGGATTTTGAGAACCAAACTACTGCTAAAGAAGTGAAAAATGCAGTAAAGTAGAGAAAGATTCAATGGAAGGGAATAGAGAACAAGGAGAGTTTTTATTGTGGTTCGGCTAAAGTCTAGATGACCCCTACGTCCACGGTGATTATATTAACTTTTGGCAGTTGCCTCTTTTAAGTTGAACAAGAACACATACATCAATGGCTATTTTTGCAGAGTTTCTACATGTATTTTTTCTCTATATCTATGTTATGGCTGCCCCTCTCTATTTATAGAGACCAAGGGGGTTACAAGCCGTAATTTATCACTATAAATCTATGATTACATCTGTATTGAGCATTAAATGCTAGACGTTAAGTAATAAATGCGGGGTAAATCATTGTCAGACTTTGGAGGCTGAGTTACGGGGTGGTAGAGTACTCAGACTGTATTTGTCAGATGTAGGCTGTTTCCTATGATACCGAGGGGAGCTCGCTGCTGCTTCAATTAGTGGAGGGTTGCGAGTTCATGCTGTGCGATCTATAGCTCAATTCCAACAACCTTATTCTGAGTTCAATCTTACCTCTTTGCCTTGGTCCTAATTCTTTGGGCCTTTGCTAATCCATTTCGTTCGATCCAAAAAATGCCCATAACATCAGCCTCCTAACTCTCAGTTTGCTTTGCGAGCTAGGAGTTATTTTTGCACTTAACTGGGCGTGAGCCCCAGTATTATATCCATAAGACCGATCTTCGTTGCAGACAAATTTGAGTACTTGTATGATGTTTCCCAATAGCAAGTTGCATGCTCGCATAAGGGTTGTGAGTTAGCAACATTATGAAACTGACGGCACCTAGATAATGTTTTAATTTAAACAACTTCGTGAGGAATTAAATGCGGCTGAGATATGGCGGAGTAAGGAGCTTTTCAAATAATTAGATGTGCTCGGGTCATTAGGAGATGTGAGGGCGGTCTGGTGTGCCATTAGAGCGAGCTTCCGGTAAGCAATTAAGTGCGCTACAGAAGCAAGCTGATGCATATGCCGCAAACAAAGGGCCACAAGAGAGCTATGAGTAGTGGGCTGCAAGAGAGCTGGGAGTAGTGGTTCATAAGAGAGCTATGAGTCCAAGAGCTCTGGAGGCTTAGTGCATGGCACCAGGTGTGCCCGAGCTATTCGATATGAGCTCTAGAGGCTTAGTGCATAACACCAGGTGTGCCCGAGCTATTAGAAATGAGCTTTGGAGGCTTAGTGCATAGCACCAGGTGTGCCTGAGCTATTCGATATGAGCTCTGGAAGCTTAGTGCATAGCACCAAGTGTGCCCGAGCTATTAGAGATGAGATCTGGAGGCTTAGTGCATAGCACCAGGTGTGCCCAAGCTATTAGAGATGAGCTTTGGAGGCTTAGTACATAGCACCAAATGTGCCCGAGCTGTTAGCCTTAGAGATTGTTAGACTAGAATACTCTAAGCTACACATTGGTTTTAATGTTGAAAAAATAATTATTATCTAAC
>JANHAO010029579.1:0-10338 GCA_026873985.1 Saraca asoca | reverse complement strand
TATAAATAGAAGGGAAGAGATCATTGTAAGGGGAGAGAAGACTCTGCTTGTAACAAAAGAATTCTAGCTAGGAAAATACATTGCTTGTTGTAAGAAAGTGAAATAGTCATTATTATCTGGTCTAACAAGACCTTCGAATAGCAAATACTATAAAGAGTAACATGAATGTAGGGGCCAGTAATTGGCTTTGACCAAACCACGATAAACCCCTGGTGTTATTGCTTTCTTCTCATTTCTTCTTTTAACTTTTTCTATATTCCTTCTCTTTTTCTCAAACATGCAATCAGGGGTGTCGTACCAAGGAAGCTAGTTGATCAGGTTTTGATGTTAACATTTTGGCACTAGAGGAAGGGCCCCCATTGCATCTTCCTACTGCATTTTCTCATTTTTGATCTCTAAGAGCCATATTAGACGTGATGGAAAGAAGAAAAACTATTGGGAATACTGAGACTCCCGCTAGTCAACCAGAAGCCGGACACAGCAGCAAGACATAGTTATTCTTGCAGAAGGCCCCGAAGCCGATTATGTGCGGGCTCGGCAATAGTGCCAAGAGGCTCTCAATAAGCACCAGGAGGCTTTGGAGAATACCATGAAGGAGCTGGCTGACGTGGTCCAGGTACTATCTCAAGCACACTCTCAGGGCGCACCAAGACAGAGGGAAGCGGTTGCCTCTATGAACGAGCGCCATCATCCGGGAACCCAGCATGATCAGCAAACCAGGGGCAGATGCCATCGAACTCGTTCACTTCATTCCTCAAATTCACGATTAAGATCTGAAGTTCATCGACTTCAGAAGGATGGTGAAAATGAAGGGAATGACATTCAAGGAGAAGAGTCGCAACCAAATGAAAGTTAGAAAGAAACCAATAGTGATAGGGAATCGGATCACAGCTCAACTGATTGTGAATGTGACCCAAAGCAAGGGACTTCAAACCAAAATTATCACCAGAAACAGGGACAAAAGAACCAAAAGGTTTTTGACCATCGACCAAACCCCCAGGACCAAAAAGTCGAAGAGCTACTCCAGAGAATGGAATGACTAGAAAAGAATTCCACCTCCCACAAGAACCATGAATCCCACAGGGGGAGAACCCCTCTTTCTCATTAAATCGAGACGAAACCCCTCCCCCGCAGATTCAAGTTTTCGAACATTCCCCTCTACGATAGGAACAGCAATCCTCATAATCACTTGGATGCTTTCAACATCCAAATGGATCTATAAACTTCTAATCCCTTGGTAAAATGTCAAGTCTTCCTGGTGACCCTCGGGGAGATACCGCTGACATAGTTCAGAAGTCTCCTAGCCTGCAACGTGAGAAGTTAGGATGAATGCCAAATTAAGTTCCTTGACCAATATAGGGTGCTAAAAAGGCAGCTCACCCCCTCTTGCCATATGGCCATGGTTTTCCAACGAAGGGATGAATCGCTCAAGGATTACATCACGAGGTTCCATCAGGAAGTCAGAAACGTCGACAGCCCGTCAGACGAAAGTGTCCTCACTACGATCTCCACCGGGGTTCAAAAAGACGAGAAGTTGTATGAAGACATATACAAATCCCCCGTCAAAAGTTTGAGCAAATTCTACGAGTGGGCCACAAAGGAGGTCCGTTGGGAAGAAACTTTCGGCCCAAGGAAGCCGAAGAAGAGAGATGATGCAGACACCCCCAGAGGGAAGAAAAGGAGTGGGAGTGAGAACAACAAAAGAAGCCAAGAGGACAGGCCAAGAGGTCAAGTCACAAAGAAAGTTCGAGCTGAGTCTTACTAACCTCAATGTCACTATGAAAACTACACCACCTTATCAGACACCCCTGATAGGATTTACGCAACGGAGATGGAGAACGAAGACTTCGGACGACCTAGGCCCATCAGGAGCCCCATCGATAAAAGCAATCAGAATAAATTTTGCACCTATTATAGCGAGGTCGGGCATAATACGTCAGACTGTTGGGCGCTAAGAGATGCCATCGAAGACCTGATCAGAAGAGGTCACTTAGGAGAGTACGTGCTAGGAGCTCCGGGGCAAAGAGCCCTACATCCCTGACAATAAATGTCATGATGTCATCAGACCCCCGAGAACGGGGGAGCACCCTCCATGAGGATGATATTCACCATTCATGGCGGGCCTCACATCGACGGCTCGACGAATCGGTCACGTGATCGCTATGTTTGAGAAGTGGTCATGTTCTCCTCGCCAGTCTTGTACAAAATGGTAGACCTGCCAAAAAGGCAAAGGTTTTCGTGAATGATATTACATTCACCGAAGAAGACACGGTAGGGGTACACTAGCCGCATAACGACGCCATCGTCATATGGGCCAGAATAGCCAATATGGAGGTGAGGAGGATAATGCTAAACATCGGAAGCTCCGTCAACGTGATGTACAAGGTGTGCTTTGATCAGATAGGCATGGCGACAGGATAGAAAGATCCATCACCAAAGCCCCTTTATGGATTCACCAGGGACGGGATACTCCCAATAGGACGAATCAAACTCCCACTCACTATAGGCGACACGGACCACCAAGCCACGGTCATAACAGATTTTTTGATCATCGACTATCCCTCGGCATACAACGTGGTACTAGGACGACCTGTCATAAATGATCTTGACATGATAGTATCAACCAAGGTGCTCGTCACAAAATTTCCTACCCCAAGCAGGATAGGGTGCGTTTGAGGGGAACAACAGGTAGCTTGTCGTTGCTACGAACAAGCGGTCAAACTCGGGGTGCAAAGAAGAAAGGTGAACATGGTCTGTGGCGGGTACTCCCATCCGATGAGTGAAAGAAGGGTCGCTTACAACCTCGACCCCTGAGAGATGGATGCGGGACAGATCACCGGGCCGATTGAAGGTCTAGAAGAAGTGCTGGTAAGTGAGGGAGATAAGGAAAGGTGCCTGAAGGTGGGAAAGCGATTGCCACCCGACGTAAAAATGCAGTTGGCAGACTTCCTTAGGGCAAACACGAATGTTTTTGCCTGGAACCATGAGGATATGGAGGGCATCAATCGAAAGATAATGTCCCATTCACTAAACATCGACCCTCAAGCTAAGCCAGTTTGCCATAAAAGGAGATCGATGATTGCTGAATGCTATGCAAAACTCAAAGAAGAGGTAGACAAACTTCTGGCTAACAAATTCATTAGGGAAGCCTGGTAGCCCACCTGGGTAGCCAATCCTGTCCTCATCAAGAAAAAGAATGGGAAATGGAGGATGTGTATCGATTTCACAGATCTTAATCGAGCTTGCCTAAAAGACAGCTTTCCTCTACCAAGGATAGATCAGCTTGTCGATGCGATCGTGGGACACGAACTCCTCAGCTTCATGGATGCCTACTCTGGATATAATCAGATTCCAATGAACATGAAGGATGAAGAACACACCTCCTTTGTCACTGACCGCAGACTATATTGCTACAAAGTAATGCCCTTTAGACTCAAAAATGCAAGGGCAACTTACCAGCGATTAATGAACAAAATGTTCTAAGGCCAAATCAGTAAGACGATGGAGGTTTATGTGGATGATATGCTTGTAAAATCTAAGTAGCTCACATCCGCGATTTGGATGAAATGTTTCAAATCCTGAGAAGATATCGGATGAAGCTAAACCCCTCAAATGCGCCTTCGGAGTGGCATCGAGTAAATTCCTTGGCTTCATAGTCAACAATCGAGGAATCGAAGCCAACCCGGAAAAATCAAGGCCCTCCTCGACATGCATTCTCCCGCTGGCCCCAAAGATGTCCAAAGCTTAAATGGCGAAGTCACGGCCCTAAGCCGGTTCATCTCAAAAGCCTCCGACAAATGCATCCCTTTCTTTGATGTCCTCAAAAAGGCTAAGAGATTTGAATGGACCGCGGAGTGTGAGGACGTATTTGAAAAACTTAAAGCTTATCTCGGCCAGGCACCCCTCCTTTCCAAACCAAAAGAAGGGGAGAGATTGACTGTCTATCTCAGAATATCACAGTCTGCCCTGAGTGTGACATTAACACGAGAAGAAAGGACCATCCAGCTCCCCATATATTACATAAGCAAGAGGTTGTTGGATGCAAAAACAAGATGCTCCCTTATGGAGAAACTCATCTACTATCAAGTTGTAGCCTCAAGAAAATTGCGACCCTATTTTCAGGCCCACAGCATCAAAGTTCTTACACAATATCCCTTGAGACAAATCCTACAGAAGATTGATACCTCCGGATGGCTGCTAAAATGGGCAATAGAGCTCGCCCAGTTTGACATCAAATATAAGCCTTGGATAGCCATTAAAGGGCAAGCACTGGCAAATTTTATCGTTGAATTCACGGGACCTGCAAGGAAAGAGGTAGAGCTCCTCGAGGCCCCCTGTTGGGAACTATTCATCGACGAGTCATCCAACAACAAAAAGTCAAGCGCAGGGATACTTCTGGTTAGCCTGAAAGGACACAGAATCTTTAGCCTCCTCATATTTGAATTCTAGGCCACGAATAATGAGGCTGAATACCAAGCCCTACTGGTAGGCCAACGATTGGCTAAGGTGATACAAGTGGAAAAGCTAAAGATTTACAGTGATTCACAGCTCATTATCAGTCAAATAAGGGGCGAGTACCAAACCCGCGAGCCAAGGATGACGTAGTATCTCTGAAAGGTTCGAGAATTATTAGAATCTTTCCAGCAATCTGAGATTACCCAAATTTTGTGAGCTCGAAATGCTCACGTTGATGCCTTAGCTTGGCTATCCACAACGAACAAACCGAATCTCGTGGAATCAATTTTGGTGAGTACTTTTTGTCCCCAAGCATCCAACAGCAAGAAGAAGTCATAATGATTGCAGATGGACCCAACTCATGGATGGACCCCATCATTAACTTCCTAAAGAATGAAACCTTGCCAGAGGACAAAATTGAGGCACGACGCCTATGGTCACGGGTGACTAGGTACTGTATTTGTGATGACATCCTTTATAAGAAAGGATTTTTGACTCCTCTTCTGAGATGTGTTGACGGCCGGGATGGTGACGCCATTCTAAAAGATATCCATGTAGGACATAGGGCAAACCATTCTGGGGAGCTATCATTGGCACAAAAAGCCCTTCGGCACGGGTTCTACTGGCCGACCATGAAGCAGGATGCGATGAATCTCGTTAAAAAATGAGACAAATGTTAGAGATTTGCAAAAGTGCCCCAAGTCCCATCGGCTTATTTGAAGCAAATGGTGAGCCCGTGGCCATTCATTATTTAGGGAATAGACTTGATTGGACCACTCCCAAAAGCTCGAGGTAACTACAAATACATCGTCGTGGCTGTAGACTACTTCACAAAGTGGGCCGAGGCAAAAGAGCTCGTCAAAATTTCATCATCTAAGGTCCTCAGCTTTGTTTGGAGTAATATCATCTGCAGGTATGGGCTCCCCCAACAAATCTTCACTGAAAACGGAACCCAATTCACAAGAGAACAATTCATCGAGTTCTGTAATAATTTCAGAATAATCAAGAGTTTTACATCCGTGGATCATCCACAGAGTAATGGGCAAGTGGAGGCCATCAATAAAATTATCAAGAAAATCCTAAAAACCAAACTAGAAGCCAGGAAGGGAGCATGGGCCGATGAATTACAAATGGTGTTATGGGCATTCAGGATGACCCCCTGCAGTTCAACCGGAGAAATCCCCTTCTTGATGGTCTATGGATGCGAAGCAATGATCCCCGTAGAATTTAAGGTTGCAACACAACGAAGGATTACCTTCAAACCAAGGGAAAAAGACCGATTGCTCGCTGCAAGCCTGGACCTTGTAAAAGAAGCAAGAGACAAGGCTAGCCTTAGGATCACCGCACACCAACAGCATCGCAAAGTACTACAATCGAAGAGTACGATCCCGAAGGTTCAACCTAGGTGATCTAGTTCTGCACGTTGTCCTGCTAGGGGCACGCAAGCCTAGCAAAGGGACTTTAGGACCAAATTGGGAGGGCCCATACTTAATAAAGAGAGTTGTGAGCAGTGGAGCCTATCATTTAGTGGACGAAAACGAGGAGGAACTCCCCCGTGCCTAGAACGTCAAGCACCTATGACAGTATTACCAGTAAAAGCTAAAGAAGGGATTTTGGTTGTATAAAATCTTATGCGTCTCCCACCAAATGTAATGTAATTTCAGAAGGAATAATAAAACCTGATATGTTGCAAGATAATAGCAAAAATAAACTCATGAAAATAAAAACAAGAATCATGTATTCAAGTCATCGAAAGTTCAGAAGAGTTGTCATCAGTTACAGACCAAAAAAAAAAGGGAGGGGGGGTTCTATGGTGTGACATCGGGGGCAAGCTCATCAGGGACCATAGGTAATAAAGCAGCGACCTCCTCCCTATGAACTTCCAGCTCGTCATCTTATTGTTAATCTGGGGTACCGACCTCGACGGCATCTCTCTTGAAAGATTCAATGGCTTCCATGGTGTGAGATCCAAAAAATGAGAAGTCCATCTCTGGGTGCTTTTCCCATAAAGTATAGAAAAAGGCATCGCAAGTTTGCAGCCTTGACTCCCTAGCTGCAACAGCCATCCGTGAGGACATCTCAGCTTTAACAAGATGAAGCTTCTTCCTCACATCCTCCAGCTCCTTCTCAGTGGTCTCGGCCCTACAATGTGAAGATTCTATTAGTTGAACCGCATTTTTAGTAGCCTCGTCGGCTATCTGTAAGTGTTTCCTCACATCCTCCAGCTCTATGGAAGCCTTCTTCAAGTCGATCGAGGCATGCCCGAATGTCTCCTCTACAATTTCGTGATGCCATACCTCATCGGCAAGCTTCATCTCTACTTCTTTGATCTTCTTGCATAATTCTCGATTCTCGACAAGAGAAGCCACAAGGTCATCCGCGAGTGAAGACTCCTTATCCTCTTGTTCCCATGCCAACTCCTCGATCTTCAACTGCGTCAGGACATTCTACAAAAAGAAGGAGAAGAAAAGAGGGGTATAAATCACTAGCCTCGAAATAGGCAACAACATTAAAAACAATAAGTAGACTGTACCACAAGACCGTGACGAGTCGCATACCCAATGAACCTCCCTACGGTGCAATCCTTAGCCTCTAGCACCCCAATTTTTTGCTTAGACCCTAAGATCGTACTCATACTCTGAACTAAAGTCAAAGCATAATCTTCTATAAGGGAACCGACTTCTACGAGAAGAGGAATGAATTCACCCTCGCCGCTGTAAGAGGACGCTCCCCTTTTGCCCTTATCAGCTTTTCTTCTTTTGGGAAGGGGACCGGGTGGAATGAGAGTTTCAGCTACACCTACTGCCTCGAATCGTAGTAGTGATGACACCCCTTGAGGAGTAGCTGCAGACGATGGTGGCAGTACAATGATGTCTGGGTCCGTGCCACTGGGAGCAGGACCCTGATCAGTAAGGGGAGGGGACGGATTGACCTCGGAGGGAGGAAGATGTCACTTCGCACCACGAGATGGCGGAGCCTTCAAGATGAGATCCATGACCCTGTCGTAATCATCAAAATTGGCAGGTCTAGCTTCCGATACCTGACAAATCTCGACTTCCTCTGTAACCTCGATATCCAACGGAGGCTCGAGTCTGTATAAGCAAAGCCGAGACTCGTTGAAATGAAATTCACTCTCGAGATTACTCGCCAATCTGAAACCATCCAGAATCTCAAGCTTCCTGCCCCCCAAAGCGGGATTCTTGCCAGTCCCAGCTATAAAGAAAAAGAGAGATTGTTAGAAAGGACCGATGTGTGAGATAAAGAGAAAACAGATCAACAAACATATCACCACATGTGATGATTATCAGCTAAACTTACCCGGAGCAAGAACAAAATCAAAATTTTTAAGATATTGTAACGAAGGGTAGGATACGTAGAACCAGTGAGATTTGTAGGGCCCTACATTGGACTTGCCTATCGAAGTCCCCTTTAGTAAGATATCCCTATACAGTGTTCTTCTAGCCATAAGGTAATACAGCCTATCTGACGTGTTTGCACACCTGAGGTCGTAAAGATAACATAAAGTCTCAGGGGACGGTGGAGGCAGACAATTACCCAGGTAGATCAGAGCCAGGGAGATAAGCGAGGCATATGAGTTGGGAGTCAGTTAGAACAGGCTGAGTTTTATTCTATTCAAAAAATCAACGATGAAGGGGGAGACGGGAAACCTAAAACTAGCCGTAAAATGAGGCAAGCTCATGGCAATAAAACCTCTGGGGGTGTGTAGCATAATCGTCTGCCGCTGGAACCATTGCAGTACACCCTCTCGGCACCCGATGGGAGCGAATAGCAAGCTGAACGTCCCGTAAATGCATCATAGAAGCGTAAAAATTAAATACATGATGATCGTGAAGTTCCCTCGCTACGTCACCTGGAGGTTCTTGATGAGCCGTAAACGATCGGACCTCATCCTTCCCACTAGCTGTCACATCGCCAGTGCATTCTACCATCGTCACTTCTGGACTCACTTCCAACTCTTCATCACCCTCCCCCATCTGGTGGCAGCGTCGCACATGACCTACTTCTATCTTCAAAGGAAGAAAGCTGATTAGGCCATTATGGGCGAGCCAAACCAAAACTAAAAAGCCTAAGACCCCCACAGATCATAGGCCATGTGCAACCCATGTTACCCCAACAACAACCCAAACCATATTGGGGAGGGAAAGACAGAAAAAAAGGTGGCCCCAGGGGTTACATAATCCTAGAGCCCAGCAAGAAACATCCGATAGCCCTAGGAACAGCTGACAAGCCAACCCCACTAAACCAAGCAAGACGGAGACATAAAGAAGTAAACTAATGATCTGACCTATCTCTTGTCCACTAACAGAGGAAAAGATCCCTAATGACCCGATGACAGAAAAAATAAACTGAGGCATACCTTAGTTCCTTCAAGGTGGGAAGTTCGGTTGAAATGCAGTTGCAGCACTGATAAGGATAACCCCTGAATCCGGAGATGAAATTGAAATTTTTTTTCAAAATAACTCAGGTAGAAAGGAGCAAGAGAATCCTCTGGGTATAAAAAAGGAGTAACCCGACCGTCAGATGAAAAGAACTGTTGGTTACCCATGATCCAATGGCTAGAGGAGCATGAAAGTAAATAAATGATGGGATAGGAAACTACACGAAAATCTGAAAACCATAATTACCCGCCGTCATAAAAAGACAAAAAGCCACGCATATAGAGCAAATAGAGGAATCAGGCAGCTCAGGGGCCATTGCACACCAAAAGGATCGGGGCTCGATAAATAATCTCGCGCCCAAGTAATACACAACAAGCATAGAATTCTTGCACAAAGCCACGTTCAAGTAATGTGCTTGCCCCGCACAGAATTCTTGCATGAAATGACATTGCGTCCAAGTAATGTGCTAATCACACAAAATTCTTGCACAAGTTGAGGGCTTGATAAACAATCTCGCGTCCAAGTAATACACAAAAAGCGTAGAATTCTTGCGCGAAGCCACGTTCAAGTAATGTTCCTACCCCGCATAGAATTTTTGCACGAAACAACATTGTGTCCAAGTAATGTGCTGACAGCACAAAATTCTTGTGCAAGTCGAGGGCTTGATAAACGATCTCACATCTTGCATCCAAGTGATACGCAGAAAGCATAGAATTCTTGCGTGAAGCCGCATCCAAAAAGAAAAAATGAGAACGCCCCGAGCGGGATTTTTACACGAAGCAGTTTCAGAACCTAGCGTACACACAAAATCCCCATTAGACTAAAGATTCGCACAAATACTAATCGTTATCAGAGAATTCAACAGTTCAATCCTCTTGGCAAGTTCAAAGCCAGAAGTCAGGGGTCAGAAGGTAACTCTCATCACGTAAAGCGAGCTGAGAGTTGAGGGCTTATGTTATATGTGTTATTAGGATACGAGGAATGGGCAGGGTAGCATCCAGGAGGTGAATGCGGCTAAACGAAGAAAGGACCCATGCCAGTATCCAACCCTACCAGAAAAGAAACAAGCCATCAACAAACCAAAGCCACGAAGCCTCGCTATGTTGCGAGGCCCTGGATGTGAAGAATCAGGATTGACGGCCAAAGATCGACAAAGTGACCAAATGAGGACAAAGGTGATGACCCTGGAACCTCGACCCACGATCTCCCCACCAGCCCACCGCCAATAGACGATCATACAAAGTCCAGTCAGAAATCTGGAGTGCACCAGAAAAGTTGATAGCTCAGGTCCCAAGCAATACACATCAGCTCCCTGAAAATTCAACAATGATTTACCCAGCATTAATTGTCTAACGGCAAACATTTAATGCTACAAGCGGTAAAGGTGATCATTTTGCCGATCGAGAAAATTACACTTGTAACCCTCTCCCTCACTATAAATAGAAGGGAAGAGATCATTGTAAGGGGAGAGAAGACTCTGCTT
>JANHAO010029578.1:0-10339 GCA_026873985.1 Saraca asoca | reverse complement strand
TTATATATTTATCAATATGCAATTTATATGGTATGATTACAATTAGATTAGGTATTAAAACCAAGGTATCATTTCTATTTTTTTTGAGAAAAGCAAAAAAAAAAAAAAAGAAAATGAACCTTTATTAACAACATAAGTTGTCACAGAAAGCCACGTCCAACCTTTAGTGATGACTTATGGTTGTCACAGAACCCCCCCTTTAGTGACGACTATTTGTCGTCACAGAAAGTCCCTATAGTAACAACTTTCTATTGTCACAAAAAGGACCACCTTTAGTGGTGACTTTTTGTCATCACAGAAAGTCCCTTTAGTGACGACTTTCTATTGTCATAGAAAGGACTTTTTGTTGTCACAGAAAGTCCCTTTAGTGATGACTTTCTGTCATCACAGAAAGTACCACCTTTAGTGATGACTGTTTGTTGTCACAAAAAGTCTTTTTAGTAATGACTTTCTATCGTCACAGAAAGCACCACCGTCATCACAGAAAGTCCAACTTTTAGTGATGACTGACTTTTTGTTGTCACAGAAAGCTAACCTTTAGTGACGACTTTTGAAAGTCATCACAATAGATCTTTAGCCACAGCGCATATGTGGCAATATTTAATCGTCACTAAAAGTTTTAGTGATAACTTTTTAAAGCTTTTGTGATGACTTTTGTCGTCACTGAAAATCAATTTTCTTACAGTGAATTCAATTGATATGTAAGTTTTGATAGTATTATGATATATAAAATAATAATACAAAAGTAAAATTATTGATACAATATGCACATTATATTAAATGAAATGAATTTTATCAAATTTCTTAATAAATTTGGAGAATTTTATAATGGTATAAATATAATTAAAATTAAAATTATAAATAAAATAAATTGAAATTTTATTAAATTTAAATTAAAATATTGTTACTTTCTTAGGAATAGAGCCTTCCTAAGAACAGGGGCATGACCCTTGAAATTTTAGAAATTATACGATTTCTTTTCTTCCATCTTGAGCATGCGCAAAATAATGTAATTGGCCTCTAAATTATAAGTTTTTTCTGGTAAGTTATTCTTTTTATATGGTCCCATAAATTTTTATACAAAAGTGATATATGTATAATTTTATCAAACCTTAAGGAGAGTCTATCAATATATTTTGTATACGTTTACCAACAAAGCACATCATTTTGGCCATTTTATATCATTTTAACTAAGTGTAATACCTTAAGGAAAAATATAACATAAGAAAATCTAGTGGGTTAAAATGAAAATTTTAAAAGTTTTGTTGGGACTATATCATAAATTTTCCTTCTTTTTGTGAGGGCTTACATGAAGACATTGAAGTTCAATGGGGCTAAAGCATGATTTTTTTTCCTTTTTACTTTGTCTTTACCAGCACCCCCCCCCCGGAATTTCATTTGATTTTTGCCTAAAACCCTAACCCCCTTCTAGTACTCTGCCCTGCTTGAACCGTACGATCTTGCTCTACTTTGTTCAACTGTTCCCTTTTTCTTGCAAGACTAACTTCATCAGTCAGTTGACGCTCCAACTAGTCTTCTTCTTTGACCAATCTTCCTCCTTTCAAGCTATTGTAACCCAATCTACTCTTTTCCTTTTTGGCTAGTTGGTGGTCAGCCATCTATCCACTATTTGCATCTAATATTTGAGCTATAGTAGACTTAGATAATCAAAGGAATTTAATAAAAGAGAAATTGAAATAGATTTTTGGGCATTGCTTAAAGATCTAGACATTAAGGTTTTGTGAGAAAAATATACATAATATAGAAGAGAAAGAAGATCTTGGAGCCATCTTGCCACTGGAGGTGAGTAGATAATCCTACTCTTTTGTAAATCCTTTTTTGCAAAACAAAATAGTTTTTGTTTTATGAAACTTCATAATTTCTTAGTAATGGAATTTTTAATGATTAGATTGTCTTGAAATTTTGGCTATACATTGTATATTTGAAAATGATCAATTGTAGCATATTTATGCATTTTATGATGATTTCAATTTACATAATCAGTGATTTCATTTTACCAAGACATTGAATTTCTAATATTTTTGAATTATATGCTACCTAAAAAGAATGATTTTTTTTTATATGAATATCTAAATATTTGAATGGTGTGAGTGGAGCAAAATATCTAAATGGTGTGATTGGAGGGAAATATCTGAATATCTGAATGGTGTGATTAGAGGGAAACATTTGAATATGTGGTGTGTTTGGAGGAAAATATCTGAATATCTGAATGGTGTGTTTAGGGGAGAGCATTTGAATTATCCATTATATTCAAATTGTATTTTAGAAAAAGAAAATCTAGAATATTTGTTACTCAAATATTGGTAAATTTTAGAAAATTTTGATGAATTTCTCTTGTGTTTACGTAATGAAGAGTATTTTTTGCAATATCGTACTCTATTATGTATTTTACTTTTATTGAATACTACATTTAATGGCTTGACTTTTTTGATAAATTGAAGTCTCAGAACTTATTTTGAAATTGTGACTTTTGAATTGGTAAGATTATTTTCACGAACATATGTTTTACTCGTTGGATTTTTGAACATGAATTGTGAACTGAGTTTTTATTTTCTATGGGATTATCTATTTACTGAGTTTCTATAAAACTCACCCTTTTTTCCTTCATATTTTTCAGAGCTTGAAGTTACGCCCACTATCCATCCTCGCCCATTTGGTTTAGGATCTGGTCAATCATCGAGTAGATTATCTTCTGCGAAGCCTAAAAGTATATTGATGGTAAAAGCTTTGATGGTTGGTACAATTGTAATATGCATGTATTTTAATTAGTGGATGCCTAGTAGCATATAGATTTGTGTTGTCTAGGTTGTTGTGATTTTGATTTGTTGTACAGGTTGTGATGTGTAGGTGTCATGGTTTGGCACTTGTAATCAAATTGGGCAGGCAAATGTCCTCAGATTTGAACAAAATTTGGCATAAAAATCAAGTATGAAGATAAGATCATGTGGCACAAATTTAAAGGAAAATGCTCATGTAGATTATTTTTCCTATTTTTCCCTATTTTGAGGGTGTTTATATAATTTTGACTAAGGTAACTTGTTTAGTACAAGTAGATAAGCATATGACTGTGATCCTTGGATTTTTATCTTCATGTCATTGTGGTGCATTAGAACCCTTAGGAGTTAGGAGAAAAGTTCTTATGTTAACTAGGAAAAAGTATGCTCTTTGATAGGGGAGTGCCCGGTGACCCAAAGTGGGCATTGAGACACTCATCTAAGGGATTGAGTGTGTGGCCTTAAGCCTCCCCTACACATTAAGGAGTTTGTTCAAGGCTTTTTAAATATAAATAAAGAAGTAGCCCCTCTTCAATCAAAATATTATCCTACAAAATTTATTTACTTTTGATCGTATTCATCCGTATTTGTTCGAATTGCATGAACACATCATGATTGTCCATGTGAATGACTTAGTTGCCTTTATATACAATTTGGTTTCTATGTGTTATGTGATTTGTGCTTATGGTTAACTCGATGTGCTATAAATGGTGGGTGTTGCCCATTATTTTTGAAACTTAGATGGTGTATGATCGATTGGCTGGCTTATTTTTAGTACTAACTGATTAAGTGCCAAGTGAAGAGTGTAAGCACCGCACATTCTAACAATCAAGTTGTCGGACTATGATAATAAGGCATGTAGCCATTGTCTGTTGTATAAGCCTTATGCCCAGAAGTCTGGAAAATGGATGAATTTCTGCCTAAATTTTGGTAGAAATTAGAATAGAAATATTTAATTATGCATTTTAGTCTTTGGTATGTTGAGTCAAATTAGGAAAGATTCTACATTGTTAGGCTTGTAGGGGATTTCCTAACGATGACCTTCTACACCGATTACGTTCCATGGATCGAGATGTGAAAAAGTTGGTATTAGAGCATAGTCTAGAGTCTAGGTGCATGATTAGGAGTCTCCAACTGTCAAATTTGGGATAGGCATACCAAGTTTATGCTAGTGCACCCTAGAGTATGACAAATGAATAAGGATATGTTGATGCTCACACCATGGATATGTTGAAAGTCTCCACAATCCCTAAATCTTTCATTTCTATTCACATACGTATCTAAACCTTGTCTAGATAAATCTTACTGTTAGATATAAGGAAGGTGATATTGATAACAATCATAATGCTGGTGAAAATTCTTACAAGAATGCTACTGGTGATCATTGTAAGAGTGGTCATCTTTTGACAAACTAGAAGAGAGATTCTCTAAGGCAAGGAAAGTGTAATAAACCCAAACATTTTTCATCAATGATAAAAAGGGCCAAATCTAGTTTTGATAAGACTGGCCAGTCATACAAAGATCACAAACCATGCATGCCAATGAATGCATAGGCAATTAGGTAGGTTAATGATGTAGATGATACAGACATACCTAAGAGGATGCAAATTTTTGAGAAAATCATGGGATCTTTCCAACTAAAAAAAAACGAGCTCATATATGTAAATACGTGGCTCAATATCACTTTTCTGGTCACAAGAAACTTCAACATTTAGTCCTAAGCCTAACATAATCTTGCAAAGTATGACCCAACATACTAGGCAATAAAATTGCACTTTGAAGACCTTGCTTTGAGATATGGAAGTTCAATTATTGTGCTTAATTTGATTAAGACTAATGAAAAACAATCTCGAGAAAGGATGTCGAGGTGTGAATTTACACATGATGTCAAGTATTTAAACCAAATTCTACCTAGGGAAAACCATCTTAGATTTGTTCACTAGGACTTCCACAAGCTTGCAAAGAGTCTGCTAATGTTTTGGCAGTTTTAGGTATTGTGGCCAGTGAAGCACTTGATTTAACTGGTTTTTACTATAGTGGTAAACATAACATCATAAAGAGGGCCAACAAAAGCACGTGAGCCAGCACTATAAGGGATTCTTCCCTTAGAGATTTGAGGGTTAATTCTGGGAATCATGCAAAGATTGGAAACAATAATGAAATTCTTAATTTTGTAGTTAATTGAGATAAAGAGACTGGTATTGGGCACAAGAGCAATGAAGATGTTTATGGGTGTGATGCACCATATTTTTAGAATGGAGTTCTACATGCCAACTGTATTGATTGTTTGGACCCTATAAATGTAGTTTAGTATGCTTATGGTCTTTAGGCTTTAGGACGTTAACTCCATGTGATGGGTTTGACCAATGTTTCAAAAGCAGATCCTGATAGTAGTATTGTTGTTGCTCTAATGGACATGTATCTTAGGCAGAGATAATGGTTGCAAATCCAAGGTCATGCCTTACTGTTGGGGAACAAGGAGGCTAGTGACTACACTTGTAATGTTGGACTCCAGAGGAGAATTGATTGATATGTTGCATGTTGGATCACTTTTATTACAATCTCAAAATATGAATGACCAGCAACACAGGAATAATGACCTATAATGTGTTCTTAAATTTCTTAGTAATCATCAACCACACATTATTGTTCTAGGAGTTGCTAATGCAACATGTATACAATTGACAGAGGACATAACAGAGATTATTTCTATACTAGTAGATGAAAAATTCTCAAGATTACAGTGAAGGGATAAAACCATTGCCAAAAAATTTTTTAGGAGAGGAAGGCTTACCTTGCATTTATAAAGATGCAGAAATTTCCAAGGACCAAATTCCCAGATAGCAAAGCATTGTCAAGAGAGCTGTCGCTCTTAGGTTTAACCTTCTAAACCTATTGGCAATGGTTGCAATGCTACATGGTTCCATTAAGAAGATTTTGTCATGGAAGCTTACACCATTGCAGAAATTTTTGACAAGTGATGAGAAATTTAAGATACTTGAATGGGTCATGGTGGATGTTACCAACCAAGTTGGTATAGACATAAATTTTGTCATCAACTATGACTGGCTTTTTACTTCTTTACTATTTGTTTCTGGCCTTAGATCTTAGAAAGCCAGTGTTGTGTGCATTATAGGTACAATTGAGGACTATAGGTGTGGAAAGGTGAGGTCATGTATATATATAAGTTTTACGAAATAGCTTGTTGTGAAATGAGTAGGGAATGCTTGATTTTCCTTAAGTAACCTATGATAATGAGTACATGTGCATTAAAACAAGAATTTGTAATGCCAATTGATGGACTAGATAGGTAGTATTATCTAAGTAAGCATGGTAGAATGATTTGAGTTGGCCAAAAAATTTTGAGTAAGTAGTGAGATAGATTTATGTTTATAGGTTGGAAGATTGAGTTTGGTCAAGCTTTAGTGAAAATGTTGAATGTTGGTTACTAGTTAAACTTCTTTGTACTAAGAAGTATGTGATGTCTTTCTTCAAAAGTTACAGCCATCATTTCTCAATGTCAATAGAGGAATTAAAGATAATCAATCTAAATTGGTGGCCACGAAAGAAACTTCCTTTGGTTTAGCCCTGAATGTAAGTGAGTAAATCAGTCACTTTCTACACCTTTGAAAGATGATCAATGCTCTAGTGATTAAAATAGGCCTGAATCCATATTATACTATATCTTGTCTTAATTGAAATAGTTGAACGAGAATAGATTAGTGTTATGCCATATATGATATGTGAAAGTATAAAAGTACGTAGGTATATGTGGTTGTTTGAATCTTGGAAATTGTCTATGTATTTGTAAGTGTTTAAATATGAAATGAGTATTAGAGATGGCCTATGTATTCTTGAGGAAACAACACTACTTTTATGATGACATTATGTACTAATTGGGTATAGTATCTTGAGTTGGTCAAGATAGATTAATGTTTATATGAGAACTATGGTATGTGTAAAATTATGTGTCTGGTTGAAATGTATAATTGTAGGAGTATAGCTTTGCTCAGAAATATTGAATTTAGGAAGATGCCACGTGTGAACACTTGTGTACATATAGTGACATTGTCTTATCTAGTTATGAATGAGTATTGCACTTGTGAGCTAATATGGTTAACCTATTGTAACATGAGTAGTGATGTGTGAGTATAAAACTTTTTAGTGTAGGAAATTAGAGTTAAGTGAATGTCCTAACTAGATCCCTAACCATACATTTAGATTGTTACTTAAGTGGGATAGTTATGAGTTTATTCTTTTGATTTAGCATTGAGAACTTAGGAAAGAATCAGGAAAGGCTTGCCCCAGCATTACATTGCTCAATGCTTAGGTCTTTTCATGCTTCTAGAGGCTACAGGAATATGGTTAGAGATCCTATCTCAAATATATTCAGGCTCATTTTAAAGTGTTACTCTAGGAGATGTAAAAGCTAAATATGATAATGGTGATAAAATTATTACTGTTTATGACAATGAATCCACTAGCATAAGATCTTATGCCCTTGGTGAAAAGCAAACGTATGAATTTCTTCTGGTGATGATTCCCTGAGTATCTAGGCCATATGATTTTTAGGGCTCAGCAAGATCTAGGTACAATCCGGATACAACTGGAAAAAATAAAGTACTGATAAACATGAATTTATTGGAAACATTGAGAACAAAAATCATATTTCTTGGGAGCAGGGCTAAGAGAAGCCTTGAGAGCACTATGTGAAATGACATATCCTTTCTTTAGTGTTTGTTAATGTAATGGATTATTCATTATTGGTTGGGTGAATGATGAGATTTGGTAAAAAGGAGCAAATCAAAAAACTCTGCTCTTAAAAAAATATCTTTCTGTGAAAGTTCTATGGGAAAATCATGATAAAGAATAGATGACTTGGGAACCTGAGCCTCTCATGATGGATAAATACCCCCATCTATTTGAATGACTTATTGGTATGGACCTTCACTTCTTAAGATTTTGGAATCTTATTTTCAATAGATAACTTAATACTTCATTTTGATCTTATATAACTATGCTTTTAGAAGTTAAGGACGAATTCTTTTGTTAGGTTGAAGAGTTTGTAATACCTTAAGGAAACATATAACATAAGAAAATCTGGTCAATTAAAATGAAAATTTTAAAAGTTTTGTTAGGGTTGTATAGTAAATTTTCCTTTTTTTGAGGGCTTAAATGAAGACATTGAAGTTTAATGGGGCCAAAGCATGATTTTTCCCTCTTCAGTCAATTTATGCTCTAGCCAGTCTTCTTCTTCAATTAGTTTTCCTCCTTTTAGGCTACAATAACCCATACTCTTTTCCTTTTTGGCAAGTTGGTGGTAAGCTATCTATCCACTCTTTGCATTTGATTTCCTTTTAAGCCAAAGTAGACTTAAATAATCAAAGGAATTTAATAAAAGAGAAATTAATCCAGGTTTTTGGGTGTTGCTGGAAGATCTAGACATTAGAGTTTTGTGAGAAAAATATATATACAATATAGAAGAGAAAGAAGATCTTGGAACCATCTTGCCACTAGAGGTGAATAGATAATCTTACTCTTTTGTAAATCCCTTTTGGTGAAACAAAACAATTTTCGTTATATGAAACTTTATAATTTCTGAGTAATGGGGTTTTTAATGATTAAATTGTCTTGAAATTTTAGTTGTACATTGTATATCTGAAAAATGATCTATTGTAGCATATTTATGCATTTTATGATGATTTTGATTTATAGAATTAGTGATTTCATTTTAACAAGACATTGAATTTTTGATATTTTTGAATTATATGCTGCCTAAAAAGAATGATGGATTCTTTTTATAAGAATATTTGAATATTTGAGTGGTGCGATTGGAGGGAAATATCTGAATATCTGAATGGTGTGAATAGAGGGAAACATCTGAATATTTGAATGGTATGTTTGGAGGAAAATATTTGAATATCTAAATGGTGTGTTTAGGGGAGAATATCTGAATTATCCATTACATTCAAATTGTATTTTAGAAAAAGAAAATGTAGAATATTGGTTACTCAAATATTGGTAAATTTTGGAAAATCTTGATGAATTTCTTCTGTGTTTATGTGATGAAGAGTATTTTTCACAATATTGTACTCTATTGTTTATTTTACTTTTGTTGGATACTATATTTAATGACTTGATTTTTCTGATGAATTGATGTCACAGAACTTATTTTGAAATTGTGACTTTTGAATTAGTAAGATTTTCTTCACAAATGTATGTTTTACCCTTTAAATTTCTGAACATGATCTAGGGACTAAGTTTTGGTTTTCTATGGGATTATCTACTCACGGAGTTTCTATGAAAGTTAACTTTTTTTTTTCAAATTTTTAGAGCTCGAAGTTACTCCCACTGTCCATCTTCACCCATCTAGTTCAAGATCTGCTCAGTGATTGAGTAGGTTATCTTCTGCAGAGTCCAAAGGTACATTGATGGTGAAAGCTTCGACAGTTGGTACAGTTGTAATATGCATGTATGTGTTGTCTGGACTATTGTGATTTTGATTTGTTGTACACAATGTGATGTGTATAAGGCATAAATCCCTTGTCTGTTGTATAGGTTTTGTGCCCGGAAGTCTGGAAAACAATGGAATTTCTGCCTAATTTTTGATAGAAATTAGAATGGAAATATTTGATTACGCATCAATTTAATTTTGGTATTTGGTTTGTTGAGTCAAATTAAAAAAGATTCTACATTATTAAGCTTGTAAGAGATTTTCTAATGGTCACCTTCTACACAGGTTACGTTCCGTGAATCATGACATGATAGAAAGTCAACAAAAACATATATTTTTCCTAAAATGCTTTAGTTTGAGTAGTAAGTGTCTCTTGATTAATATTGGTAAGTGCATGGGAATGAAAAGAAAAGAACAAAAGTAAAGGGATATTTCTAAAGTGAACCCAATATAATAAGACACAGTCATTCAATCACGTTTATACCCATAAAAGTTTCACAAAGAACAATCAGTTTGAAAGTAGAAAGAATACCAAATCCAACAACTGAAGCATCCACAACACAAGACATATTCATGTCCACAAATCCAACAAAAGATAAACAGGCAGAAGTACTTAAAATAGGTTCCGAGCAGCTTTGTAGTTTTGCTCCAATTCATTACAAAAGGCCATCCACTCATGATTCGCATTAAATAACTCTTGTTGTGCTGTTCTTTGATCTTCCACCATCTCAAATTTACCTTTCTTAAGATTTTCGAATTCTTTTTTGAAATCTATGGTATCTTCATGTAACTTATTCCTTCCCTCATTCAGAGATGATAAGTAAGCCTCATGGCCTTGGATTTCATCTTCAGTCCTCTTCAGTTCATCCTGCAACCTACAAATTTGCTCCTTCAAACTAGCTTCTTTCTGTTGAGCCTTGGCAATAGACTTCTTGGTTGCAGAAATTTCAGAAAGAAGACTAACGGCTGCCTCTTTTCGTCGAGGTAGCTGTTCTTTGAAAAACATAACCTTTTCATCGAGCAATGCAAATTCTTGAATGGTAGAGGAAGCTTGCTTGAAGGAAGATAGAATACTTGGCAAGTCTTGAAG
>JANHAO010029577.1:0-10344 GCA_026873985.1 Saraca asoca | reverse complement strand
AAAGATAGACAAAAACTACAAGTTAATGACTAATTAAGACGCAAAATCAGGTATTTTTATAGGTACATTTTCTACTTATCAGTGAGGCATTGTGTTTTTGAACTGGGAGTGTCTGGAGTTGTAGCTGGCCTTCAGTCAGCGAGGATGAACTACACAAGCTTATGTTTAGTAATACAAGTTTGTGTATAATAAGCTGCTGGCTGGGCAAGCTTGGGCTCGTTCTTTAGCCCTTGTTGAGCTAGGGCTTCTGCCTTATTTTGTGCTTGTGTAGCTAGCAATCTAGTGAGTTTGGCTCTTTTCTCACTTGAACTAATCTACTACTAGGCCTTTGTTAGCCCATCTCGCAAAACTAAAAAATATCCATAACATTAGCCTCCCAACTCTTAGCTTGCTTTGTGGGTTGGGAGTTGCAATTTTGCTAGCAAAGGGCCTTCTTTATGGATTACCATACAGTCAACATTTTTGGTCAGCCTGTCATTTCATCTAATCTAGGCCATACCTCATGCTATACGTGTCTCACTGCCATGGATGAGTCTGCCTTATTTTCTTCCAAGGCATTTAATGAGAGTGGTTAAGACTTCTCCTAGACTCTTCGGTGAGACCAGGCTGGTCTATTTAAAGCATGAGAAGTTCTTCTTCCTTCATCCATTAAGGAAACTAATGGGTGCCTCAGATAAGCCCCCCAAACTTTTGATGATGTGCCTCTCCGGTGAGGCGTGTATGATTTGCTGTATAAGAAGCCTTATGGGCAATCCTTCTTTGAGAAGATCTTGTATAGACCTTGGATTATTTCTTCACGGTGATACCGTGGGGTTTTGCTCTTCTAGCCACGTCTGCTAGCTTCTCAGCTCTGGGGGGATAGGTGTGCTGGAAAAGAGCCTTTAGTCGAGGAGGGTAGCTAAAACAAGATTAAGGAGCAAATGTATCCGTCGGTCCTCGTTCAAGTGCTGGTTGGAGTTCATCTCCACAAAGCCAGTCTTCTTTCTAAGATGTAATAGTTGTAGGCTTCTACCATTTTGTATTTGTATTTTGACCCTTTCTAATGTAAATTTACCTTATTGAGGTTTTTGATGAATGAAATGTTTTCTTCATGATTCTTGTAGGCTGTATAGAGTATTTTGCATATCACTAATGATAACATAAATTCCTGTGAATCATAATAAAATGGAATACTTGAATAACCAATTGGTCATGCTTTTTAGTGAGTAATGAGCTTGGACATTGAGGTGCCCTGGTAGTGAGTAGTATATAGGTAGGTTGCATGAGAGCTATGCCTAGTAAGAAGTCATAAGTGAGCTACACCTAGTAAGAAGTTGCATGCAAGCTACAAATGATAAATCGCATGAGAGCCGCGAGCATTAAGTCACTTGTAAGGATTTAATATAGCTAGTGCATGAGCATGAGGTTGCATATGCGTGATACCAAATAGTAGGTCACATGCATGGACTTAAGATAGCTGGCTACATGCATGTGGTGCTAAAGAGTAGGTCACATGCATGCGATGTTGAAAAGTAGGTCACATGCATGGACTTAAGATAGTTATAGAAATGATAGAGGCAAGAACTTGTCATAGAACTAATATTTTGTCGACAATTTACAAAAAAAAAAGATTAAGTGGGTATCTGCCCCATTACAAGATATGTGTATGATTCTCATCATGGGCAATTGCACTTGCCCAAGATCCCATTGAGGCTGCTGAGGCTATTGTTTTGCGGGTCGCTCCATATAATCTTTCAAATGCCCCTTTTTGATCAGGTCCTCAATCGCATCCCTGAAAGCCTGACAACTCAAAGTATTATGCCCGCTTTCATTGTGATAGGCACAAAATTTGCTCATATCTCGGTGTTTAAGGGAGTTCTTATGGGATAAGGTTTCTCAAAGTCCTCCCTATCCTTTTCTATTCCATATATCCTATCTGGAGTATTAGACAAGATGCTGTAGTATTTATGATGGCTTGGGGGTTAAGGTCACCCGATCCTGCCTTTTTCGCTAGATGGCTATTAGAGTTAGCCTCGATACTTTTGTGATTGCTCTTTTTCTTACCCAGTTTGGAGCTACTCACTTTGTCCCTTTGATTCTCTAAACCAAAGGTCTCTTCCCATTTGATTTGTTTAGTGGCTTGATCATAAAATTCACCTAGATCTGACTCTAGGCATTTATATATACTTTTGTATAACTTGCCATCCTTACAAAGCCCTATCGAGATTGTCATCAGGATGCTTTCATTAGACGAACTCTCCATATTGTCGATCTCATGCCTAAATCAGATAATCTTTCAATGATTCATACTTGTGCGGAAAGATTGTAGTGAGATGGTAGAGGCATGAGCTACCTCTTCAGCACCTTATATTAGTTAAGAAATTTTTCCTGACATTCTTCCCAGCTGTTAATATTGCAAGCTAGGAGGTTCCTAAACCAAGCTCAAGGCATATCTCCTAGCGTGGCTGGGAAGACATGACATTTGATCAGGGGATTACTTGTTTGGAGATCAATCTAGATGTTGAACATATCGAAGTGGCTATGTAGATCGCTATTCTTGTTATATAGCAGAACCGTGGGAACTTTGAGCTTGTGAGGAAGGGATTCTATCTCAACTTCCTCGGAGAAGGGGGACTATCCTTTAAAGCATCCTCGATTATTTCAATCTCGAGAGTGTTCTTCTAATTGGTTCACCCTCTACAATAACTCTTCTACTAGTAAGGACAATGCCCCAGACTATTGACTAGAAGCCTGATGGCTTCTTTTACCTTCTTGGTTGCATGAGTGGTGACCTGACGTATGCTCTTGATTGGCTTTGTTTGAATTGTCAGCTTGCTATTGCTGGTGAATGTTCTCGGGTGTAGCAGCTTTAGCTTGCCTTTGCACACCCTGAGCTTGTGCTTGTGCTATCATGGTGACTGCTCTAGTCAATTCTTCCATCATATTTTCTAGTCTCTCCTGATGTTAAAGGTAGGTTTGTGCTCTATCGACGTTGTTAACAATAGCATCAGGTTGAAAAGAGTTGGCTGGGGGTAAGCCAGTGACAACACTTATGACAAGAGTAGTGGAGGAGTTTGTTGTAGACACATGACCTTCTGGTTGATTAACCAATGCATTTGAAACTATGGTGGTCTTTCCTCTGACCATTATGGCTACGCAGGAGATCAACCAGGACACCAAAAATCAACTAGAACACATATGAGTCCCCATAGACGATGCCAAAATATTGATGGTGGATTTTGATTCATCAAAATCTAGCCAACCTGAGAAGTTCTTTTGGACTTAAATTGCTTTTTGGCTATTAAAGATAAAGAATATAGGAATGGAGAGGAGGAACAACAACCATATAGAGAGATTTTTAATGTGATTCGACCAAAACCAGGCAACATTGGTCCCTACATCCATGATAGCATTTTATTAATTTGGAGAAATTTCTATAGAGTTTTGGTACATGGATTCAACATGCCTCACAGTGATCTCCCTACTCTTATTTATAGAGACTGGGGAGGTTATAATTGTAATTACACAATTTATATTTCTGTTACATCAAAATAAATGTACAAGATAGCCTAGGCTATTGCAAAATGGCTTCTATAGACTACTGACTGATTTCTATAAATTGCTTTCTATGGGTGGGCCCTATAAGCTGCTTCTTGCAGACTGGTCCCATAAATCAAGTTTGAGAGGGTCACTGCTTCAGGTTTTCACTCAATGAGCCCTTAGTTAGGTAAGGCATTGTGTTTGTGAACTGGGACTATCTGGAGTTGTAGCTAGCCTTTGGTTAACAAGGATGAACTATACGAGCTCGGGTTTGGCAATGCGAGTTTGTGTATAACAAGCTATTGGCTATGCGAGCTTGGGCTTATTCCTTAGCCTTAGTGAACTGGGGGCTTTTACCTTATTTTGTGCCTGTGTAGCTAGCAATCTAATGAGTTTGGCTCTTTTCTCACTTAGACTAATCTATAGCTAGGCCTTTGCCATCCCATCTAGCACAACCAGAAAATATCCATAACAAAACACAAACTCAACTATTTCAACATCATACTCATTAATATCTCAAAAATCCACTTAATCATCAATTTTCATAAAATCATTACAAAACCCACTTTTACTAGCTTATAGCACAAATCAACATATTTCAAGCAAGTATCACATGATAATTCATAAGAATGGTAAGCATCACTCACCTCAGCAATTTGAACACAAGAAATTGCAACTATTTCACCAAAATCTTCTATGCTTTTCAAAATAAAAAATAATAGCATATTAGCTTCTATTCTTTTTTTTTTTATAGATTTCTCTCGTTAATAAATCATATATGATTAAATTATGATTCCTATATCATAAATAAAGCTATATCTAATAGATTTGAATTTCAAAACATCAGAAAAGTTGATTTGATTCATGAGTTGAATAGTACCATGAATAATGATAGAAAATTTCAAAAATTTATAACTTGAGTTTTATTCAATGAATTAATGTGATTTTAATGTCAAAATAAAGAGGAAGAATAGGATATTCATAAGTAAAAATTTAGGAAAACAACAAGCATGATGGAGGGCTCACCTGAAGAGAGAGAGTGAAGGTTGTAGAGAGAGTGAAAACTTAGAAAAGAAAAAGATGAGAGTTTTGCATGGGTGATATGTGTGCATGGAAAGGCTTAAAGGAGAAGGTCAGCTAGCCAGGAGAGGGGCACTTTGGGAAAATTTGGTCAACTTTCTAATAACTATAAGTTGACCACTTTTTTTTTCTTTCTTTTTTCCATTTTAAACTTAAATTTAACACATTTATCAATGTTCAAAAATTATGAAATTTTAATGTTAATTGGTTAAATTAAATGCCTTCATAATGACTATGATTTTATGCTTATTTGATATCCATAACCCTTGTTTCAAAATTTTCAAAGCTTTTCAGAAATTGAATTTCAAAATTACAAATTTTGTTCCTTGAACATTCTTGATCAACTTTTTGATCTCCTAAGATTCATATAATCAATTTCTACTATTTTTGGTTTTCTCATAACTCAAAATTTATAATTTCAAAGTTCCAAAAAAATTTGAATTTTTCTGAAAAGAAAAATATATTATGATAATTTTGGGATGTTACACCATTGATAATAGTTTTTGCATCAAAGCATGGCAATCATAAGACTTCAAACCGACTAATTTCAAATCTTTTATTAAAACTAGGCTTTTGATGTTTGAAGAATACCTTTGTGGCACCTTAGCGCCATGTAGATACTCAAAGGAACTTGTTTTCTCCATTTTAGACATAGTATGACAAGTTGGAGGTAAATGTGTACATTGACCCTTTTTCTCTGGTACTAATTCCTTTTGTATTGTCATTTCAACTAAGTCTAGTATGGCTTTGACTCCATCCTTGGTCTTACCAGTATGCTCAAAAGAGTTCTAATGACACTATCACAAATATTTTTCTCCACATACACCATATTAAGATTATGTCTTACAAACAAGATTTTTCAATATGGAAGATCAAAGAATATAAATATCTTTTTCCACAGAGTCATGTTACTAGCAAGTGTATAGGATTTGCCAAAAATGACATTAATGTTTTTCACCCATTCATAAACCTGGTCCCTAGTTAATGGCACTAGAGCTTTTCCTTCCTTTGGTGACCCATTGAAAGCCTTTCTTTGCTTATTATAATGCTGGGACTGGGGAAGAAATCTCCAAAGATTAGGATATATTGTCTTTTTTCCATGCTTAAGTTGACAAGAAGATGTATTGTTCTCACAAATAGGGCATGCTTTATGTCCTTTGACATTGTATCCAAACAAGTTTTCGTAAGTAAGGAAGTTATTTATTTTGCAAAAGAGTAAGGCATGCAACTGAAAAGACTTTTGATGATGTGCATCAAACAACATGACACTTTCATCCCACATCACCCTCAAGTCTTCAATAAGTAGTGCCAAAAGACATGTATGCCATTTCTTGGTTGTTTGGGGCTCGAAAGCATCAATGACAACATTATATATTTGTGTTTCATACATAATGTCATGACTTGATTTTCCTGGTCATGACCGGCATGATTACTAACTCCTTTGTTAATATTCACCAGCCTTTAAACCTGTTACTTTACTCAATTTTGCTTATACTAGTCTTAACATATTTTAGAGGTATATGCTTCAATTCACTTACATTACTAAACAATCATAAAGTATGAAAAGAAGAGGAAAGGAGAACATATTTTGATGAAACCTATTTCATAATATGCATCATAATGTATAGTGGTTATGCCATAAAAGGCTTATACCCATTTTCAACTTCATTTTCATAATACACAAGTTCAAAAAAAGTTTATCAACATCTTTCTATCCTATGAGTCACTTCTACATCCACTTAACATTACAAAGATTCTTTCCCTTTCTCCATCCTATGTCCTATAAGGGCAAATCTATTAAAAGAAATTAGGTTGACCTATAACTCATCAAGATACCAAAAATCATAGGTTGAGCTAACTATGCCTTTGGTCACATTATGGCCTTGTATATTTACATATTTCAAAAGTTGGCAAAATGCAAGTTAGATGGAAGACCTCTAAGGGTCAAACCATCTAAAAGCCATCATAAGTTGGACATTATGAGGCTTGAGAGGAATGATCTTCACCTTGTGTGAAACTTTACCACTCGCTAAGTTTATAATAACAATGTAGTAAATGTTAATTTGATAGACCTCTAATGGACTTGTCACAATGGTGGTATGGATGTTGGTTGTAATCTCAATTGGATCATTATTCATGCTTACTTTTCTTTTGGAAAGTTATTTAGTATTTCTTGAGAATCTGAAAAAAATAATCCACTGAAGAGTGAGTCTAGGGGTTCAATGAGAAAAATTCCTACCAAACTTATGAACTTCACAATATTGAGTAATGCATATAAAAAATAACTAGGTATTCATAATTTATTCTACTTTACCAATAACACATTAGAGGATCTTACTTTCCTTATGGCTACAAACCATCAATATCCATATCACATAATCAAGTCATATTTTATCACCTTCCAATGTATTCAAAATAATAATTCTGATACATAACATAACAAATAAAAGCAATTTAAATCTCCTTATTCTCCAATCTGACCTTATCTCACACAATTCCAACCTTATCCCTCCAAGCTCTCACCTTATAGCACTCTCCATATCAAAAAAGTAGATCCAGGATTCGATTCATGTTCCTATCTCATCATGTTTCAATTCTTGTAACATTTATATCACAAATGTACATTTTAAGTACAATTACAATCATACATATCTTGTCACATCATGACAGTTCATTATCAACATATCATATGTCATATATTATTTCACATCTCAAGGAAAAGTCTCGATAGGTCAGCAATGTCATCATTCACAATAATCAATTCACACATTAATAGTTAGTTTCAAACTTAAGGGTTGCATTCCACTGCCTTCATAATCATACATTGTTTATCTCATTACCATGATAACAAGAGTAAAGATTAGTGGATTTTATAGGTATTGGGTTATACATTACTCATGTGGGGCCTAATCACTTCATTTTATCTAGCTAAACCATGTATCTGGTTATAACAATAGGGTAAAGGATATCTAAAAAAAGAGAAATTGGAATCTAGGAAAAAAAGGTAAAATTTTATGGGGGCCAAATTAGAATTACGAGCATGATCATTGTTAAACCATGAGTAGAATCATGATTGGAATTGTGGGACTCAAACAAGGAAGGTTCCATTTGACTCGCAAGGAAGTCAGTTTAAAATGTGAGTCTACTCACTAAAATTGACAAGTTTTTAGGAAGTCCAATTCTTGTATGTAATTAGGATTACGAGTAGAACCATGAAAGCAGATTCATATAGGGTCGATTTAACTCGCAAGGAAAACAACTAGAATTTCGATTTGAATCTCAAGGCACAGGTTGCAATATTTGTTCCATAGGTGCGAGCATGATCGTGAGTTTAGGCAAAATTAGGTGATTCAAATCGTATGGTTTTGGGAAATGAAAGACTAACAAAAACAAGGGAAACACATACAAATTTAATCTAACTCATAAGGATTTAGCATAACAATTTCCAAAACTTCAAACCAACATATAACTCAACCTTTCTATTAGAAAACTAACCATTTTTAATATTAACTCAACCACTCACAAGCATTTCCACACCAACTCAAATAACCATTTTTCCTCAACTTGCACTACATACAGAGGATCTTAAAGAATAATCATATTCAAAATTCACAAGAAAGGTAAGAATCACTTAACTTGACAGCTAGAAACAAAAAAGCATGACTAATCTCATTGGAACCATCTATACTCTTCAAGAACACAAAAGAAGAGTTTATTAGCTTTCAAATTTTTTTAAGAATTTCTTTTTTTAACTAAGTATATATATTTAGATTATGGTTCCATTTAGTAGAAACTAGCTATATCTAATAGATTTAAGCTTTAAAATGCCAGAAAAATCAAGTTAATTCATAGGTTGAATAGTGATATGAATAGTGATAGTGGATTTCAAAAATTCATAACTCAATTTTTACTCCATGAATCAGTAAGATTTCAGAATCAAATTGAAGAGGAAAAAGAGAGGAATCATAAGAAATTAACATGAAAGAATAAAAGATGACTTGAAGAGAGATAAGGAGAGCTTATAGAGAGAGAATGAGCTTGGAGAGGATGCCACTCGGTTGCATAAATTGCAACTGGTTATAGGTTAAACAAGGAGAAGAGGAACCAACTCCCACAAGGGCAAAATGGGGAAAAAGAATGTCAACTCAAATCTTTGACTTTTTCCTTTTAAGAAATTTCCTATCTCTTCCACTTTAAGTCTAAAATTAACATACTCACTGATCATCGGCAACTATGAATTTTTAATACAAGTTAACTAAGTCATAAACCTTCCTAACGACTACAATTTTACACTTGCTAGGCACTAGTAGCCCTAGTTTCGATCCTTTTGTATATTTTTTAAAATGAATTCTTGAAAACACATATTTTGTTCTACAAGCATTAGAATTGGAAATTTCAACCTGTTGAGAATTTCTAAAATTCACATAGTCCATTTCTATCATACTTGGACATTCGGTAAATTTTCTGTTTCAAAATTCTCAAAAATTTCCAAATTTCTCCACAAAAGGACATCTCATTGCCAAAATTAATTTTAGAAAATTTAGGGTATTACACATGACCAAGGAGTTAAATTGTAAATTACCAATAGAACAGGCCATGTGTTATATTTGCTGCTCAGGTCACTATAAGGGTTCATTCCATCTATACAAAATCCAAGCCGAGGGTTTCTTACTTCTTTATCAAATTCAAGGAACAATGAATCAAGTGTTTTCCATTAAAGAGAATCAACCAGTTGTCAAAGCTTTTCATTAGAAATCATCCAGGCCATGTTAAGTTCTTGGCATCTTTTGCATTAGCAAAGATGTGTTTAAACCTGAGTATTATTGGAAGATACCATAATACCTTAGTCGGAGCCCTTTCACTTTTCATGTCATCATTCTTATTCAATTTGTAATAGATGCCCCTCATTTTGGATACTCATTTAAACTTTTGTATTCCTTTTGGAACAATATACAATCATTAGGGTAAGCATATATCTTCTCATACACCATACCTATCAAGCATAATATTTTCTCATAAGTACTATTCAGAAGCTTATTACCTTCCGGAAGTATCTTCTTCAACACTTCAAGTAAGGTTGTGAAGCTTTTGTCACTCAGCCCATTCCCTGCTTTTGAGTTAAACAATCTCAACACAATAGACAATCATGTAAATTTTGTACAACCTGGATACAAAGGCTTTTTGGTATCACTTAACAAGCTTTCAAGGATATACAACCACTCAATAAAATTATCTTCAATAGTATCATGCACCATATCCTCCAATTGATCATGCAAACCCACGTCAATTTCATCATTCTGATATCCTCCCTTGTCTTGAGAACTATTAGACATACTAGACAATTCACCTTTATCATGTCATGTCCATTGTGTATACCTTTTATTAATGCCATAAATTAAATAAAAGATCTTTTACTTCTTTGGCTTTTGTTCTCTTAACACAACAACATCTTACATAAGGATACCTAATTAGCTCATTGCTATTTGTAGCATGTCGATCAACAACAAATCTAATAAACTCCTTAACCCCATTTGCATATTCTTCACTTAATCGATCAGCAGACTGATGTTTAATTTTTTGCAAGTGCACGATGTAGCTATAGCTAGTATCAGCAAATACGAGTCGATCCCATAGAAAAGTTAATATTAATTACCAAAATGTTTACAATTTTACTATCCAAATCAATAGTGAAGAAATAAAATAAATAAAGAGAAACGAAAGAAAGAAAGAAGAACAGAAAATAGG
>JANHAO010029576.1:0-10349 GCA_026873985.1 Saraca asoca | reverse complement strand
AAAAGATAGACAAAAACTACAAGTTAATGACTAATTAAGAGGTAAAATCAAGTATTTTTATAGGTACATTTTCTACTTATCAAGTACATTAAGATTTTTGTTTGGGTAGCTGTAGATATGCTAAGAATTGATTTGAGCATAGCATAGAACAAGCCATCAATCAACCCTAACATAAACCTATGCAATAGAAGAAAAGGAACCACAGAGTCGAGCAACAAGAGGTTATAAAGGAAAAAGTAAAAAAAGGCTACTGAAGGCTGGCTTTATTCATAAAGTCCTACACATAACATTATTAGTAAACATGGTTCTTGTCAAAAAGGCCAATAGAGGGTGGAGAATGTGTATCAATTTCACTAACCTCAACAAGGCATGTTTGAAAGACTCTTATCCATTATCGAACATTGACTAGCTAGTCAATAGTGTATCGAGGTTTGAGGTTGCAAGCTTTTAAGATGCATTCACTTAATATAATTAGCTAAAAATGCATCCCAAAGACAAAGATAAATCCACATTCATAACCAATCAAGGGCTATATTATTACAAGGTGATATCATTTGATCTCAAGAACACTAAAGCAACCTACCAAAGAGTAAAGAATAAGGTCTTTGCAAAACAAATGGGGAGAAATATAAAAGTGTATGTCAATGACATACGAGTCAAGTCAAAAAGTATGAGCCAATATTGAGTAGGCTTGAAAAAGACATTCAACATCCTAAAAAGGTACCAAACAAAGATAATCCTAAGAAATGTGCATTCAAGAGAAGAGCATGAAGGTTTCTTGGCTTTATACATACTAAGTGGGGGATAGAGGCAAATCCTTCCAAGTGCTAGGTGATCATCAATATGAGAAGTTCATCGAACATCAAGGAAGTCTAGGCAACCTGCCTTTGGTCTTATGGTAGTGCCCACATCTACTTAAGGCAACAAAGGAGCCCTTACCCAAACTAGACAGACCTAGATAATCAATGTATTCATAGTACCCCTCCCCTTGATTTGACAATGAAGATGCCCTGCCCTCCCATTTCAGGGGCCTCCCTATATGATGAGATGCGACCGTCACGTTAATATCATAGGCTTTTAGTAAAGCAATGCACCTGGCTCATACAAATAATGAAAAGAAAGACTTAACCAGAGAATATCACTTACGGCATGAAAAAAAGTCAATAGGCAAGAGCTCGTTTCCCTCAAATAGTTGCAGACAGAAAGGAGTAGTTTGCTCAGATAGGCCATACTAAAAAACTTTTAATTAACTAGATTACATTCGCCTATCAAGGCTAAGTCGAAGCGTATCACAATCCTAAGTTCGGCCTATAGATATAACTTTTAGGTTTCCTTCTTTCCAGCGGAGGGAGCAAGGAAATTCTGAGGCTCTACCCCCTTAAAGAAAGTACTGCTACATGAAATAAGCCAATCTATCTACATGATTATCACATCTTGATCTTTCCACATTCATATCATTGGGTAAAGCTTTTTTCTTCATTATTGCCAATTGGTTCATCACCTCTCTTTCTAGGTGCGTTAGGATCTGACCCCCTTCAATTGTTAGATATTTCCCTTTATGACTCATCTTCTTTTATAGGGTCTATCTGGAGATACTAAGCCTAGAATAAGTTTCGATCTATAATAATTTCTTTGTAGTATTTGTAGTAACAAGGCCAGTTAAAGCTGTCAAATATAAGAGAGACTGCCTACTTCAAGTTCAAAGTAGGCTAGCTCAGTACACGATTCCCTTCCTTTAAATAGAGCTACTTCCCGCTCTTCTGTCTGTCATCTGTCAATAGGTAACGGTCACATCTGTCCAGTAACTATCTTGTAGGCAGTTCAATCGCTCATCCGTCCACACGTCCTATGAAGACTGTCCTCTAGCTTCTGTTATGAGTGAATTTCTATGGACTATTTGACCTAAAAAGAAGCCCTATGAAAGCCAATAGGGAGCTATACGGCCCATTAACATTGCAACATTAGCCTTCTTTATGTGCTCTAGTCAAAGTAGTAAGCAAGCTAGCCTTTTTCAATCCTTGTTCGATGTAGCAGCTGGATCACTGCCTTTCCAATCAAAGAAAAGACTAGCATAACAAATCAATCTATTCACTAGCATAGAGAATAATACGTTTAGAATGACAAGGGCTAGGGCTAAAGCAATAAGGATTGGATTTATATGGATTTGGGTAGTCTCCTGCTACACCTTCACAGCAAGGAAAAAATCTCATCTTCATATCTTAATGGGAACATTCAGTCATAGGCCATTACCCCTTTCCATCCCATTAAGCATCTTGTTCTCCTTTTCACATTAGAGCCTATTATCTATGATCCCTGATCTTGCTACTTGAAAAGGACCTTCTTTAAGGAATAGAGCCCAAATCCAGGTAAGAAGATGCATCAAGCGAAGCCTCACAGCACAGGAGAGGTGTAGGAGTAGGAAGATGAGCTTTTTTATATATGGTCAAAGTGCTTAAACTAGCAAGAAAACGGATGCCGCACAAGGGCTTTCACATTAGGTTCGGCCTGGTTTGATTATACACACAATTAATGAGCCTAAACTAGAAATACATGCAAAGGGTACTAAAAGTACAGAAAGAGGCGCCTTGTCCTAAGAACTTAAGGTTGTTATGCAACTACATCGTCACCCAAAACCTAACTCCAATAGTAAGAAGTTTCACCCACGACTAAGAGAAGACTTCTAACTAACAAGACCATAAAAAAACCTAATAGAAATGAAGGCCTATTCATCATTACTTTTTAGTTTAAGTCGTAGCATACACGATCATCATCGACTTCACTCATTTCATGTCCAGTTTAACTGATAAACATGCTCCTTTCTTTAGTTTGTATAAAAATGCTAAAATCTTTTCATAGACTAATGAATGCAAAAAAAGATTTTAAATAATTGAAATAGTACTTGATCATACCGCCTATACTTTCTCAACCAAAGCCCAGTGAAACGTTGTACTTGTACTTAGTAACAGTCAAAGGGGCAGTAAGTTTAGTACTTATCTGAGAAAACAAAGGGAAGCAAAAGCTAATTTATTTTATAAGTCAAACACTACATAGGGCAGAGACGAGATATTATAAGATAAAAAAAAGTTGGCTTTCATTTTACTTTCAGTGTCTAAAAATTTGAAGCCTTATTTCTAAAACCATCAAATTGTTATTTGAACAAAAGCTCCTATTAAACAGGTACTCCACAAGCCCGATGTCAGTGTTCAGCTCATGGCATAAATAGTAGAGCTCTTTGAATATAAGCTCATATATGAGCCAAGAAAAGCAGTGAAAATGCAAGTGTTGGTACACTTTGTAGTTGAAATGACCAGAGTAGAGGAAACCAAGTCAAACAACCAAGAGTAGATCCTATATGTCTACGGTTCATCAAAAAGTAAAGGTAATGGAGTAGGGGTAATCTTAAAAGGATTGAAAAATTTGGTATTAGAATACTCATTGAAGTTTGAAATTAAAGTGACCAATAATTAGGCTAAATATGAGGTGTTAATAGTAGGCTTGAGGCTGGCAAAAAAGGTTAATGCTCAATCAATGAAAATTATGAGTGATTGCTAATTAATAATCACTCAAATAAAAGGAAAGTATAAGGTTAAAGAGTCATGGTTAGTTAAATAAGTCCACAAGGCAAGAGGCCTACTAGAAGAATTTAAATACAAACTAACAAGAATCCCTACAGTGGAGAATGACCAAGCAAATGCATTTACTCAACTTACGAGTGTCAATGCAACTGTTAATAACTAAATGGTAATACATGAGACATTGCAAGCGCTTTACACAAAAGAAGTAATACACATAAGCAAAATGAGTCTTAGATGATGCCAATCATCCCATTTTTAAAGGACCGATGTTTGCCAAAAAATAAGAGGGAAACTAAAAAGGTTGAATGGCGATCATTTTAATTATTCCTAAAGAACGGGCAGTTGTACTACCATGTTTAAGATGCTTACGACTAAACAAGGCTAATTATTTCTTAAAGGATATTCATGAAAGGATCAATGAGAGTCACCTAGTTGGAAAAAATATTGCATTGAAAGCTATTCAATCAATGTATTACTGACCCATAATGAAAAAGGAAGCAATTGAACTAGTTCAGAAATTTGAAAAATGCCAAAAGTTTGCTAAAGTCCAAAGATAATTGACAACAAACCATAAGCCTCTAGTCTCTCCATGGTCATTTGACCAGTGCGGAATCGACCTTTTAAGACTGTTTTCAATCGCTCTCAATCAATTAAAGCATGTGGTGGTGGCGATTGACTACTTTATGAAGTAGATCAAGGAAAAATCTATCCTAACTATAACTTTGAACAATGTGCTAAAATATTTGGAAATTTATTGTCTGCAGGTGAGATCTCTTTATAATATCTTATTTCAACAACTATAGACAACTAATAACTCCTTGTAGGTATGGTCCCCCACAAGATCATATCCAACAATGAAAATTTGCTTGTGATAGCCTTAAAGACCTTTGCCAAAGGTAAATTAAATCGATCTAACACTATTATCATTCTAGTGAACATTTTACTTATTTCTGATAATGGAGGTTGTAAATTAAACAAAAATTTCCATTTTTTGAATATCTCCAAACTAATAGGCAAGCGAAACTAGCAAAAGGAATCATCTTGGAAGGGCTAAAGAAAAAGCCAAGTGATGCTAAAGGAAAATAGGCAAATTAGCTACCAAGTGTCTTTTGGTCCTACAAGACCATTCCGCACTCAGCTATAAGAGAAACTATTTTCATGCTTACTTATGGGCGTAAATCAAAGATAGCATCATGAGCAAGAAAAGAATAAGAAAAGGAAAAGAGAAGAGCTAGACATGTTAATGGAAGTTAGAGACATTGCTCACCTCTACCATGAGTGATACAAAGGCAAAATAGCTAAAATTGCTAACAAGAAGGTCAAGAAAAAAGAGTTTGCAAAAGGCATGGTAGTCCTCCTTGGGTGAATTTACCACAAAAGACATAAACAGAAGGAAAGCTAGTAGCATTATGAGAAGGTCCTTATAGGGTGAAAGATAACCTACTAAACAATGCATATCACTTTGAGACAATGAAAGGGAAGCCCATTTCATGCACTTGGAATGTAACACACCTCAAGGCTTACTATGTGCAAATCTGAAGACTAGCCAATTAGGAAAATATATAAATGAACAATTGAAACATAAAATGAAAATAAGGATTCATCACCATTCAACTTGTTATACCTTATTGTTAAAGCTTGAGCAATCCCTCAGCACTAAAAGCTCGAGTAACTCCTCAGCACATAAAGTTTGAGCAATCCCTTGGCATTTAAAACCCCAAGTAGATCCTCAGTAGCTTGAGTAGTCTTTTGGCATTCTAGGTTCGAGCAATTCCTTGATACTTAAGTAAAAATACTTAACAGTAACATAACTAACATGAAAGAAAGCAAAGCTAGCTTAGGACCAAACAACCCATTGGAAGACAAAATGGTTAACTTATCTGATTATTTTAAAACCAAGTAGTCTCTCGACACTATGAAAATCTAGATGGTTCCTTGATGATCAATGCAAAAATTAAGAAAAGTCAAAGTCAATGTGTAAAATGTCTAACCTATTAGATGTTTGGACAATTGACTAATTCAATTATTTGAAGTTTAAATAGTCCCACGGCACTGAAATCTCGAGTAAATCTCAGCACCCTAAGCCTAAGCAACTCCTTGATATTATAAAATTGAGCAGTTCCTCAATGTTTAAATAAAAAATCATACAACTTAAAAACAAGACTATAACAAAAACAAAGGATTTGTTAGAGGTTGAGGCAATATTGATTGACTAATTGGAAAGTCAAGAAAGTAAAGAAACACAAGAAATCATTTGACCTGTTGAAAGTCTTGAATAGTAATAACAAAAAAAATTGAAATAAATGATGCATTTGAGGCCAAGGAAAAAACAAAGAAAGCACAAGCAAAAGGACTAGCAACCATATAACACAGAGGCATTCATTGAAATGGACAAAGGAAGATCATAAAATGATTAAAATATCCTATAAGGCAAAACACTAAAAGTACAAAAGTAGAAAAAATAAAATACAATGGTTCAGGCCTGGCCAAGCTTCTCTAAAATGTTTTCAAGAGACATATCTCTATCAATCTTCAAAAGATTAATCGGCAAATCAGAGTTGAAGTATGTTACTTGCTTGATTGCCTGGTTGAAGCTTAACTAGTACATAGGGTAGCTAAAAACTTTAGCTTTAGACATCTCCTCTGGTAATGCCTTTTCCTTGGATGCAAAAGCCTCTTTGTCTTCCTGGTAGCCTTTTCACTTAACCTTAAGCTCTTGTTCCCTTTGAAGAAACAAATCAACTGACTTCTTTTTCTTAGCTTTTGTTGTATCTCTCTTCTTGACCAACTTAGAGATACGATTAGTTAGATCTTGAATGTTCTTGTCCTAATTGGTCAACTCCATAGACTTGCCTTCCAACTCCTTCTTTAAACCCTCCTAAGCACTCAAGTCACCTTTAAAGCACTCTTTCTCCATCTATACCAAGGCAGGAATAATAGAAAGGATGGAAGTGGTCAACTAAATTATTTGGGCAGTGAAGGACTTGATAAGCCTAATAGGAATATGGTCACTCAAGAACATCTCATTTCGCTCTAAGTCAATCAAAGTTAACAATTGACCTTACAGGAATGAGGTATAGTCTATATTTTTATGCCATAAATGGCTTAAGATTTCAGAGTTGAAATCTGCTCCTTCTAGCACGTTGATCAATTGAATCTCTAACCAAGGACCAAGCTTGATCTTTTTTGTGGTAAGGATGGAAACATTGGAGGTAGAACTCGTTGCTTTGCCTCTAAAGGAGTCCATTGACCTATGGGAGCATTTGTAAGATGACAAGACCTTTGAATATCTGGAAGAGCTCTTAGAATGGCCCATAGACAAATGGCCACTTGTAACCTCTAAACTTGGCTCTGGAGCAGAAGCAATTTAAGCAATTAGGGAGTAATTGGCTTTCACATGGCCAAAGCTCGAGCATGAATTTCTTCAAGACATTAGAGGTCAATCTTTGAGTGGTGAATTTCAACAATATCATTATGAAGCCAAGAGTTTGAAAAGAAACAAAAAACACAAGTTACCATATAAAAGCAAGAACAAAACTAAAACATGATGCGAAAAAAGAACATACAAAAAATAGATTGAGCATCAAACAGCCTTAATGTCAAAAAACAAACAATAAGATCTTGTTTATCATTGGAAAATTCTTTGAAAAAATGATTTCACGGTTGCTTAGCAGGAATAGTCCACTTCATTAGATAGAGGTAATTGCAATTATAAAGGAAGAAGTGGTGAAACCTCTCAGCTGTGCAAGCCTTGAATAACGAATTCTTCCAGGGTCGAACATTGGTAACCATGCTCTTGGAGATGACATGATCCAATTTTTGGGTGAAGTGAACCCAACCTCCAAGTCTTTACTAAGAATAGGTGAAAAAGAAGAAAAAAGGATTCACACTAGGGGTGTGGCACAAACGAGCACACAACACCTCAAAATAAAGAAGGAATACCCAGATATTCCAAGTAAGTTGAGAGGATAAAAGTAAAATGTGGTGAAGGGCGAAGAAACATGTGGTCAATCAACAACATTCTTATAGAACATAATAAAAGAAATTGTGTCATAGCTATACAAATGTTAATCTACTTCTATAGGCTTGAATGAAATCCCTTCAGTAAGCTCCCTAGTAATGTGGATCTCCTCTAAGCTCTTTATGACTTCTAGATCTCACTATTCAAGAGAAGTAAGAACCATCTTCACATTTATTTCAGGTCATCAAAGGCAACATCGATCAAATGAGCTCATTCAACTCTTTCGCTATCTCATGAACGATTAGCCAATATAACAAGAAGTGGTGGAGCAAAATCAAAAAGCAATATTTTCAAAAAAGTACTCCCCAAGATTCAAAAATGACAAGGAACTAAAACCAGACGATAAATCAATAGGGTCGGTCAACCTTCCTAACATGAAAATAAAAAGTTGAAAGGTTAAGGTTCCACCTTTAAATGAAAAGATAAAAAAAAAAAAAAAATTAGCTCAAGCAACGGACAAAAAAAAAAGGGAGAGCAAAGCTAAGGGACAAGAGTGATGGTTTGTGAAGAGAATGAAGGAAAGGGAAAAGTCAAAACCCAAGATTTTCTTTAAACAAGGTAAAAATGTGAGAAGTTAAAAAGCAAGTAGAAAATTAAAAAAACACTAGAAACCTAGGAATCAAGAAAACTTAGTTAAGATAGCAAGTACTAGCAAAACATCAATGGTAAAAACTAAAAAAAAGCAAGATGAAGAGATCACAAAATACAAGTTTCGCACTGAAAAACAATAAAAGTGAAAACAAAAGGAAGAAGTAAAGTGAAAATAGAAGAAAAAGACCATCTTTGAAAAAGAAAACCTTGAAAAGTCACCAGAGAAAGTGTCGGAATATCGTCAGAGTTGCAGAAGAAGGATGCAAAGTACAGAACAAAATGACACCACAGGTAAAGGTATGTTTTGAAAGATTATTGTGCTATTTAAAGAGGAATGCATGGTTGATCCAACAACCATGATGCAAAAAGATGAATAGCCTAGATTGTGATACATGTCATGAAATGACATCAGCAATTAGTAGTTTGCCTTGGAAATGCAAGCATAATGATTAATGCCTATAGACAATCATTTATTAGTTGGCATTAGAAGATGAGAAGTCTCTCTAGGTCAAGCGATGATGTTTGAGTGCGAGGAGACAAACAACACAGCCCAAAATGAATTCACATGGGCTATAACTAGTTGACTAGCCCAATAGACTAGTCGAGTGATCCAAATCCTTCAAAAATAGGCCATTCGAAGTAGGGTCACTTTCAAACAACTGGTCTTTAACACCATGGACAAAATACAAATCCTCACACGTGGAATAAATCACATGGGAACACTAGCATAAGGCTACACAAAGCCACTGTCAAATAACAAGGGCCTCTGCTCGATTGACTTAGCCCACAACCCAACTACTAGGTTATCACAGACAAAATAACCCTTCAGTAATCTCATTCAAGTCAGCATACTCAAAGGTATGCACAAATGACATGCCTACGCCATCAGCTGTAAGATGAGACTTTCACTCATGTCAATGATAGGTCACTAATATGTGGTCATTCATCATTCATTCAGAAGTATGATCAAAGATGTGATCAACACCTATAAAAGGTCATAAGATAAATCACCAAAGGACTCTCTCATTTTTACTTATAGAAACTCTACCTCTAAAACTAATTTTAATGTCAAAGTGTGTTCAACACCTCACTTCTATCATGCTTGCACCACTCATCATCTCCAACCGGTTGCATTAGGAGAGTTTCACTTCTGACTTCTAATGTTGTCATCAAACCATTATTATTTGAGGGGTGCTGTCCTTACCACAAAATTTTTATGTTGTCATGTATATATATGTTTCTATATGGCTTCAAAAGGCTATCATTATCTTTTTAGAATGTTTATCCATGACTTATTTTATGCGTATACTAGAATTTTTTTAAAATAAATATTACACACATTATCTTTTTGTCTCTTTCTCTCATCTTAAAATAAATATTTTTTTAAGATATCAGTATATTAGCATTTTTCTAAAATAAAAATAGCACATGAATTTTTTTTATTTATATAAAATTATGTACGTATAAAAGATTACATAGCCAAATTTTATAAAGAATGATTGATTCCGAAGATTTTATAGATTAGATTATAAAATTTACCCCTAATCACTACAAAAAAATTTGCCTTTAGCGGCGGTTTTAACCGCCGCTAATGACCTTTGCGGCGGTTTTCGAAACCGTTACAATTTCATGAGTCGGGAAGTATTAACGGCGATTTTTTTTGTATTTAGCGGCGGTTTCTATAACCGCTGGAATTGGGTTATGTTAGCGGCGGTTTTCACTTATTTAGCAGCGGTTATTTTTAGCGGCGGTTCTAATTGCATTTAGCGGTGGTTATTTTAGCGGCGGTTATTTTATGTATTTAGCGACGATTTTTTGAAATTTTTTTAAAAAAATTATTTTTAGTAGCGATTCTATAATGTATTTAGCGGCGGTTTTTTAAAAAAAATTAAAAAAATTATTTTTAGCGGCGGTTTTATAGTGCATTTAGCGGTGATTTTTTAAAAAAAAATTTAAAAAAATTATTTTTAGCGGCGGTTTTACAGTGTATTTAGCGGCGATTTTTAAAAATTTTTTTTAAAAAAATTATTTTTTTTTACAATTTTTATTGATTATAACGACGATTTTTTGAGAATTTAAAAAAAACAAATTTTGACAGTAAATAGTTTTTAAGTTCATCAGAACTTTCTCAATTTAAATTTTCAAACATTCTGCTTGATTCT
>JANHAO010029575.1:0-10354 GCA_026873985.1 Saraca asoca | reverse complement strand
CTGTACTGCTCCCCATTTGTGTCGATCCTTTCTTCCTTTTTGTTATGTTAGAATTATGATAGGCAGATGTAATGCTTTTCGGGGGCTTGATTGTTAATACAGACAAGTAGTTGTCCTTTTAAGCAATTTATTTTTGCCAGGTAATGCTAAGGTAGATGATTAAGATGCTGAGAAATTAGCAGGGAGAAGGGGATATTAAGGTACAGGTGGAACAGTGTTGTGAATGTGAATGTGAATCATAAGCAAGTAAACGGACGGAAAAACGGCGACGGTGCGCCACACTTGGTGATTAGAAGTCTCACACTTGTCCAACTTGACTTTATCCTTCCTTAATTCTTTGCGGACTAAGAGAAGCCAACTATAGTATTCTTACCATTCGAAGTCTCAGAAGCCACTAAAATAGGCCAAGACATGATACGGATCAGTCGTTGAATTCAACATCCTAGTTGTATTTAATTTTTTTTTAATAAATTGTAACTTAATTATATACATAACAGAATCTAAATAAATAAATTAAATTAATAAATAAGTAAAATAAATTTAAATCATATTATACATAAATAATGCACACCCAATTGAGTAAAAATTAACAAGTTAAAATGGATTAATATATTCATCATAAACTTTTCACATTGATCAAAATGTAATTGTTTCCCGTTATTTGCTATCAATTTAAATATTATGGAGAATACTCTAAATATAAAACTCTAAAATATCACATTATAACGTGAGAAAGAACTCTTTGAAATTATTTAGAAAGGAATTAGTTTTGATTCCCAATTGATAAGTAAATTTATAGAGACCATTTGATTAATAAGAAATTATGTAAAAAATATAATCTTTTCAAAAAAAAAAATTAATACATTATTTAATTAATCACTAATTAAAAAAAAATTTTAAAAAAAAAGAAGAACTCTCAAAAAGGACTGTTTCCACCCTCAATTTTCATGAGTTTATGATATTTGTCTCAGTTATATTAAACTGCAATTGACGCTTATTCTTGTGGTATAATACGGGGGAATTAATTTCTGATTGCTGCGATCTCAAAAATAGGTAATGTTGTGGTGTTGCAATCACAGTTTATCATAATATCTATAATTACGGGACTCGCTGCATCCATGGGGACATAAAAATGACGGTGCAATTTGTCTTATATTGTTAGCTTTATGGCTAAGTACTCTCCTTGCAAGAATGAAGTATGCTAATGATATTGGTTGTAACTTGCAAAAAGAAAGTGAGATACCATAAAGAAGTGAGGCTGTTTTTAAGCGAGCCAGAGAGGAAAACCCTTATATTTGGGACCATGATGCCATATTTATACTGTCTAATAAAACTCTTGATTTTAATTTGACTGTGACTGCTTTGTTCTCTTTCCACATTTTCAGACTTAATCCCAATAATAAAAGTCATTGTAAAAAAAAAAAATTATAAGCCATGTTTAATTTTGGTAATAAATTAACTTCATCACATTTTATAGAATAATTTTAGACATTTTTTAAACAAAATAAAATGACAATTATTAATTATCAGTATTATTTTTGTATTATTTAATCAAAGAGTAATTTAGTCTATATAAAAATTTTATATTAAATAAGATGTATCGTTGGCAAGAGTAGTTGAGTAAATAGCTTTATCATTTTTACAAATCATATCCAATGTTGAAACTCGATTGAACCTATTTTGGATGAAGTTATCTATAATATAAGTTTTGTTTATTGTGAATTATGTTCAAAAATAAACAAATTGTAGTGTTTTATGTTTGATAGACAATGTTTTATTTAAAAATCAAAATGAAAAGTTTGTCTTGATTAATGTGATAAACAATCAATTAAAAGAAAAAAGATTTTTGTGCGAAAAATCATTTTAAATAAGTTTATTTTTTGAAAAAAAATAAAATAACAACTATTAATTATTAGTATTATTTTTGCCTTATTTATTAAAAGATCAGTTATTGTATATAAAAATTTGATACTAAATAAAATGTGTCATTAGTAAAAGTAACTTAGAAAATAACTCCACTCTTTTTACAAATCATATCCAATCGTTGAAAACTGATTAATCCTATCTTGGATGAAGTTGTCCATGATACAAATTTTACTTATTGTAAATTATGTTCAAAAATAAAAAAAATCATATTATGTTTTATTTTTTTTAGATAATGTTCCTTTTAAAAATCAAAATAAAAAATTTATCTTGATTGATGTGGTAAACAATCAATTTAAGAAATAAAGATTCTTATTTGAAAGATCATTTTGTTTCGAACAAAATCATAGTAAAATAATTTATACAATCCAAAAGTGATGTAAAAAAAAAAAAGATATTTATAAGTCATATTTGATTTTATTAATAAATTAAATTTATCATATTAAAAGTTATAAAGAAATTTTAGACATGTTTTTTTTTAAATGACAACTTTTAATTATTAATATTATTTTTTACTTTATTTAATAAAAGGGTAATTTAATCTATATGAAAATTTTGTATTAAATAAAATTTGTCATTAGTAAAAGTAGCTATAGAAATAACACCACACCTTTTTAGAACTATGTGATTCTTATATATTTTGAGAAATATAAATCCATAAAATGAAAATTGTTATAAATTATGAGAATTATTCCGGTTTTTAAAATAATAATATTAAATAATTGAATAAACAGTTATAAATTGAGCTTAGTATAGGTTAAATAATGTAAAAGTTAATGAAAACACTAGGTTAATTGTTAAAGATATAGGTCAATGAAAGAGTAAATAAATGTGTTATCCTATAAAAATCCTAACTGGAGTATATAGAGATATTTATGAGTAATAAATTTGCGCATAATTTAGGAAATAAATAAGAACTACATAGACTTAATTATTATTTAGTTGACAATATAGGTTTAAAGATGATATTGCATATCACTAGAGATAATTATTCAATAATCAAATATTTGAAGTTTACTCTGTTTCAAATATCATTAATTGTATTATTTCAAATATATTACATAAAAAATTATGTTTCACATGTGAATCTCCTTCGAAATTAGAGTCAATATAATATCATTATTCTGAATTACTATTTTAATATATTAGTAACAATTTTTATTTACTATTTTAGTTATTTTCTACCTTACCAAAGTTATCAGGATTGAATATTTGCTTAAAACTATATATATATATATATATATATATATTAGGTAGAAGAATAAGTTTGTAATTTGTATTTATTATTTATTTAACTGATTCATAGCTTTTCTTATATGATTTTTTTGATAAGATATGTATGTATGTATCATTGTCACGAAACCATCTATCACCATATCTAATTCCAAACTTTATATAAGTAAATACATATTTTAAATGATTTATTAAAATAGTGTAACTAAACAAAATATATTTTCCAACTTCTTTTTGTTTTTGTGATTTCTATATTGGGCTAGACGCTTGGTAGATCAACCGCTATATTCAGGCCTGTTCGAAAGCTTGGTAACCTTGGCCCACGAATTATGAGGTCATTGAAATAACAAGCCCACAATAATATCAGATGGTCGACCGGTAAAAATTCAAATTACTATTGATACAAAATTATGTGTAAAATATAATTTCTTAAGAAATAATAGTAAATAAATATGTTATTTAGTTATCTAATGACTGACAAAAAGAACGAAATATGACTTTTTAAAAAATTTTACTTTTTATAAAACATAAAAAATTGTTTATTTACTCTCTCTTAAATAAGAAAAAAATTTTATAAAAATTTTTAATTCATGTTATCAATTAAATAATTTTAAATATTTTTTAAAAAAAATATTAAAAAATTATTTTTTAAAAAATTCAATCACGTGGATCGAGGCAACAGTCGGCATGTGGATCGAATGATGCCGACAATGGCGGGTTGCACGCGGATCGATGCAACCCAGCGGGCCGCCCACTTCGGCCTGGCCGTGGTCCATAAAAATTTACTTTTAATATGAATTAAACCACCCCTCGGTTGGACAAAGAGTCGAAATAAAGGACGCATCATAGAAGTTCATGTGATCTATTGATATATTTAAATCGAACAGACAACTCTTAATTAGTTGAATTCAATTCCAATAAAAGCCAATCCGAATGTCAGCATTTTAGGTTTCATCTCCATTTTATGGCCTCTCTTACCAAAAGGGCACCATTTCAGTATAACAAAATTGACAAACTGTAAAAAAAAATTAAAAAAAATAAAGAGTTAGGAAATTTGTAGAAAAAAACTACAAAATAACAAGTTAGAATAAATTAACTTAATCGTCAATAACGGAGCCTCTATGGTTGACGTTTCTAGTAAGTTCCGAGTTTCATTAGTTTTTTTTTTTTTTTCTTAACAACAATCTTTAATTTAGGATTCTGACTACCTTGTTGTTTGCTAAATGATAAATAGCCATAATAAGTAGCTCAGCCAAAAAGATGCATTTACTTTACGGTATTAAATGATATTAAGAGGGATAACAAATGGATGGCTGCAGGCAGCAGACTCGTTCGGTTGAACAATAAACTTACTTTTTGCCTTAAACGCAGCAGCAGCAAGGACGGCAAGGGATCGGTCTACTAAGAGCCGGCCCAAATCTGATTAAGACTCATAATTCCAAATTTGTTAGAGATTCAGATCCGATAGAGATTTAAATCTATTAAGAATCCAACAAAATCCAACTCGAAGATTCAATAAGGATCCATTTTAGATCCATTTAAACTTAGAAAAATATAATTATAATTTTTTTCTAATTAAAAAAAGAAAAATATTAAATAATTTCTTTTATTGATAATAATTAACTTATTATAAAATATATTATTCTAATAGATTTAATATTATATCCAATAGAAATTCAAGATCTATTGATTATTTAATAATTAGATCCAAATTCAAATTATCAAATAATGGGTCTAATATGAACCAGGTCCATTAGATAAATATTCATCAATTCAAGCAAAATTCGTTAGGTATGGATATTTTTATCATTCTAAACAGTAGATATTACAATATACTTTTTCATCAAGGGCTTCATTACACTGATGAGATTAATTAAGGGTTTCAATATCTATTTGTTGAATCATAATAGACGTAGTATGAATCCTGCACTCAACACAACTAAAGCCATAACATAATTTCTGCAAAAGAATACTCTGTTGAATTAAACGATTCATCATATTTTTTTAATTAATGTTTTAGGATTTGGTAGCTTGCACGCCTCTCCTATATGAAATTTATCGATAATTATATGTGACAGGATCTTGCATTTGCTCACATGAAGAGGTATCATCCATATGTAGCAGGCAAACCATTCCATCTATAGAATACTCCAGCAACTGTGTCAGGCTTGTGAAAGTCGTATCAAACATAATAATATTATGGCTCCACTAGTTAGTGTAAAAACAAGCTAGTGCTTTGTAAAATATACTAGTTTGCATGTCCAATACACCATGACAATGCCCATTTTTAATTGTCGCATTGTCAGCGGCCTTCTTATCATACCCATAGAAACAATCCTGTAACAAACTTCCCAACATAAGTAATGCAAATTTTGCAAGACTATATTTTGTAGTTCTTTGTCATCGCAGACTTTCCAAGTTTAACAATATATTCAAAAAGAGGTTCGAGGTTTGGTGTGAACATGAAAGACCCGTCGATGTTGTTGCTAGAATCATTTTTTGATTTCTCCAATTGAGGCTTTGAAGTGGATTGTTTATATTTCTACTACGCAATGGAACAATTGGAGAATAAAAGGGCAATGAAGGGATTTAAAAACAAAAGGAAAAGATCAAATTTTAAAGGCAAATGAAAGAAAAAACAAAGTGGCCTACAAAGATCATGAAGAGCAGGCTTGAGATAAGAGAATTATGCAAAAGTTGATATTAAGAAAGCTAGATGAAATGATGAAGCTTACTTTTGTTCCTCTTTTTCTGAGCACTATATTATGGGATAGTTAGACTATTGAGAGATTTGTTTGAACATGAGGCAAAATTCTAGGATTTACTGTTGAGAGTTATGCCTTAAGGTACCCTTTATATAGACATTGCATTTGGATTTTAAGGTACAGACATTGCTTCAAACAAATAAATAAGATGACTCATTTCAAATAGTGGTTTATATCTTTTAATTGAAAAAGGAAAAGAATTGTGCCTTATCTTGTTAAAATGTTAACTCTTATTTTTATTTGTTTATAATTTTTGTTTTAGATATTGTAACACAAATTTGTAATTGCGAGAACCTACTACCAATGCAATAACACATTTGTTATAAATATTTTTGGAATCATATAAATAGGCTGATAAAAGCCCAATGAACAGACCTAATTAATAAAGGTCTAGCTCAACCAGGGCTGAGGTCGTTGAAGCAAGGCATCAGGTCGCAAAATGCGAGCTCAAATCATTGGTCAAATATCAACGATAACCACAAGTCGTTAGATCTAACCCACTGATTGAAGCACGCTTGTTGTGGTTAAACCTAAGGAAGGACTAACTTACATAAATCAACTTGTAGACACTAACTTACAGAAATCAACTTGTAATTAATTTATTATTCTTTTCTTTTTTGAACTATATTAAGATTGAACACCCTGGCAACTATAAATATAGGTTGAAATCATTGTACAAAGAGAGGATCCAGGGATAAAGAAGAAATACTCTAAAAAATAAGAGAGAACCCATAAAGACGATGACTCTACAAAAAAATAGAGACCAAAAACCCAACAAATATAAAAAACTCTACCAAAATAGATAGAGAAAATACTATAACCATGGATGTAGGCATTGCACTCGGCTAAACCACGTTAAAAACTTTTAGCATCTCCCTGTCCTTCCTCCCTCTTTCTCTCTCTCTCTTCATTTCTCTTTGTTTTACACTCTTGCTTTGCAATTTAGGATTATGAACTTGGGTTGACTAAACTCACACATTAACATTTGGAGCTAGAAAGAGGGCTTAAACTACATTCTAATTAATTTTCTGGTAGATTTTTCATTCAACTACAATGGCTAGAAGAAGAATCACCAAGAGTTCAAATGCTCTAGTTGATCAACCAAAAGGTCAAGCAGAACAACAATGGGAATCAGTTCATCCCATGGTGGGCACTTCTGCTGTCCTTGCCACAAGTGTTGCCACTGCCTTGCCTCCAACACCCCATCGCCAACCTGTTATTATTATTCATAGGACTAATGGAGTACAAATGTGGCATCAGTGTTAGGAGGTACTAGAGAACATAGTGAGAGAGTTGGCTGGTGTGGTTAAGGCGCTGGCATAGGCACAGGCTCAAGGCACGCAAAACCAAGTTAAGGCCATTACACCCAAGGGAGAGCTCCGACAGCTAGGACAAATGGCTCAAGAGGAGAAGTCAACTAGACAAATGCATCAGTGTGCTGACTCAGCTCACTCCACCAATTTACAGACAAGATCAGAGGTCCATCGAGCATGCGAGGATTATGATAATCAACGATGTAAGGGTTCGTGTCGAATGGAAAGCTCGAACAGGACCAACCAAGGACATACTTTAGATTGCTACTCCCATTACCAGGGAGACAAAAAGAGCTAGTGATATGAGACATAAAACTCAATGGTAGAAGAGCTACTCTGGAGGGTAAAGTAGTTAGAAGAATGCCCTCAGGCTTAAAATAATCAAGATTGCTATGAGGAGAGGACACCGTTCACTAGAGAGATTGAGATAGAGCCTCTCCCTCGTAAATTTAAAATCCCGATGATCCCACAGTACAATGAGGATAGTGATCCATATGACCACCTAAATGCATTCAATGTTTAGATAGATCTTCAGACGACCAACTCCCTAGTCAAATGTTATGTCTTCCTAACCACTCTTGGAGACATACCTCAGATATAGTTCCAGAATCTCCTAGCTCATAGCATTCATAGTTAGGAAGAATGCCAAAGAAGATTCATTAATCAGTATAGAGCACTGAGAAGGTAGCTCGTACTATCCTGCCACCTCACAATGATCTTTCAGTGGAAGGAGAAGTCACTGAAAGACTACATCGCCCATTTCAGGCACGAGGTCAACAACATAGAAAGCCCTTTAGATGAGAGCATCCTGACAACGATCTCAGCAAGATTTTGCAAGGATGGTAAACTGTATAAAACCATTTACAAGTCTTTAGTGAGAGACTTAAGTGAGTTTTATGAACGAGCTACCAAAGAAATAAGGTGGGAAGAAACTTTTGGCCCAAGGAAGTCAAATTAGAAGTATGAGACAAATAGCTCCAATCAAGGGAAAAAGAAGAGCAATGCTGGAAATGGCAAAGAGAGTTAGAAAGGTGGCTTTGATTATTAATCTATAAAAAAGGCCAGAAGTGAGTGACTTCAACATCAAGGTTGCCATGATCACTACAACGTCCTATCAAATACTCAAGATAGAATCTTTGCAATAGAAAAAGATAGGGAGGATTTCAAAAAGCCCAATCCCATAAAGACTCCCAATAAATGTAGGAACAAGGATAGGTTTTATGCTTATTATAATGAAGTTGGGCATAGCACTTCAGATTACTGGGCACTCAAAGATGCAATTGAGGATCTAATTAAGAAAGGTCACTTAAGAGATTACATGGTGCGACCTATAGGTCAGTGACCTCAGCAATCCAAACAACTAGCATAGTAGCGGGGCCATCAAATTCTAGAACAAGAAGAGGCACCTATAATGAGAACAATATTCACCATCCATGGTGGACCTCACATTGTAGAAGCCTTAAACAGATTGCATGAATGCCATGTGCGAGAGGTGAACAACGTCCTGCTTATAGGTCCTGGTAAATTTGAGAAACTCGCAAAGAAAGCAAGGATGACTTCAAACAGCATCACTTTCACAAATGAAGAAGCACAAGGAGTATGTTTTCCTTGTAATGATACACTAGTCATCTGGGCCAGAATTGGCAATGCCGAGGTGCGAAGGATAATGATTGATACTGGTAGCTTGGTAAATGTTATGTACAAGGAATGTTTCGACCAAATGGATTTGAGCACAGACCAAATAAAACTTTCCCCAGATCCCCTTTATGGTTTCATAAGAGATGCAATATTACTAGTGGGGCAGATCAAGCTTCCCCTTACTCTTGGAGATTCAAACCACTAAGACACTATCCTGGCAGATTTTTTAATTATAGATTGTCCCTCAGCATATAATGTGGTGCTAGGGTGATTTACAATGAATAACCTGAACATGGTCACATCAATTAGGACACTCACCATCAAATTCCTGACCCCCAACAGACTTGGATGTATGTGAGGTGAGCAGCACATAGCCAGACATTACCATGAGAATGCATTTAAGTTAAGAGTAAAAGGGAAAAAGGTTAATATGGTTTCTTACAGAAAACAATGAGCTAGAAGCACAATAGGGGTCAGCCACAACCTTGACCCCTGCGAGGTGGATGCTAATAGAGCAACTGGTCCAGTCGAGGAGCTCGAAGACGTATAGGTCAGCGAGGCAGATGCTGAAAAATGCCTCAAGCTGGGAAAAAATTTATCTCCGGATGTGAAAACCCAGCTAGTTGAATTCCTTAAGGTGAACCTGGACGTCTTCACCTAGAACCATGAAGACATGATAGGAATTGATCCAGAAGTTATGTCAGACAAGCTTAACATCGACCCTCATCACAAGCTAGTGCAACAGAAAATGAGACCCATGACTACTAAGCGTTATATCACTTTTAAAGAAGAGGTGGATAAGTTTTTAGCCAATAAGTTTATCTAAGAAGCCCACTACCTAACCTAGGTGGCTAATCCTATGCTCGTGAAAAAGAAGAACAAGAAGTGGAGAATTTGTATTAATTTTACGGACCTAAACAAATATGTCCAAAGGACAGTTTTCCCTTGCTAAGGATTGATCAGCTTGTAGATGCGACTGCTAGTCATCAACTTCTTAGCTTCATGGATATCTACTCAGGATACAATTGGATCCCCATGCACTCACAAGATGAAGAACACACCTCGTTCATCACTGACTGTAAGCTGTATTATTATAAAGTGATGCCCTTTGGACTAAAGAATACAGGGCAACCTACTAGCAATTAGTAAACATGATGTTCAAGGAACAGATTGGAAAAACAATGGAGGTGTATATAAATGATATATTAGTGAAGTCTAAGCAGGTCGCCAACCACGTGCATGATCTTAGGGAAATGTTCAAAATTTTGAGAAAATATCAGATGAAGTTGATGTTAGTCTGGATGGGTGCCCTAGACTAATTTGATTGAGTTCTAACGCATCCTGGACTATACATTCTATGTATTTAGATATAAAGGTTGTACATTCATCTTATATTACATTCATCGTGTATTGTATACGTAAGATGAAGTCCATGGTGAGAAGTTATCTCATTCAGTCAATTCCATAAAGGGTTATGGGATG
>JANHAO010029574.1:0-10343 GCA_026873985.1 Saraca asoca | reverse complement strand
AATTTTTTATTTTTAGAATTTTGTTCCTAATTACTATAATTTTCATATTTTTGTATTATAGTATTATACTCAACTTTGAAAGGTTTAAACACTCATCAATTACTCTATTTTTCTGCGTTGTAAAATTGTAAGCATAATTAAATGAAACTTTAATGAAAAGTATCAATTACTACTTCTATCCTCTCTTTTTTTTATTCTATCTCTTTAGGAGCAATGACACAATAAATTGCACAATAGATTTATAAGAAAGTAAGAGAAAACAAACCAAATAGCAAGTTAAAATCACAACTCTTGTAGGTAGACCTACATACCAAACACACAGCAACCTAAAAGACTCAGACCTACAAAAAAATCGATTTTGCCTTCCTTTTCCCATCATTTGTGGTGCAACTTCTTTATCAGAAGTTTTGTGGCAATTCTGAGTTGGAATTGAATCGTATGATTCAAAAACTTGACTCGATTGATTCTTGACTAAAAATAATACAACAAGCAATGCATAGCAAAAAAAAAAAAAAAACTTGAATTTGTAGATTCTTGACTAAAAAGGATACAACAAACAATATGTAACAAAAAAGTTCTAAATCGCATAATTCTGAATCATATGATTCTAACACAGAAAACATGAAGAACACAAAGAACACGAAGAAATAAAACGAAGAAAATAGTAATAATTTGTAACAAAATGATTTTACCTTGCTATGGCCCAAAACCAGCTTCAAACAAGGAAGAAAACGAAGAAATGGCACCTGGAGAGGACGGGAGCATGCGAGGAAGATAGGAGAGAGCGTTGCAATCGGCCGAATCTACAGAAAAGGAAAATAGGGATGATAATAAGGGTTTCAAAAATTCTAACGGACATTCCAACGGAATTTATCCGTTGAAATTGCATAGTAAAGCAAAATGCGCCATTTCATTTAACTCTCCAACGGACATTCCGTTGGAATGTCCGTTGGAATATTTTTTTTAAAAAAAAATTAAAAATCAGTACGGAATGTCCATTGGAATATTTTTTTCAAAAAAAAAAAATCAAAAACCAGTGTCTTTTGAATATTCCAATGGATTTCCATATAGATATTCATGCGGATTTGCTATCCGTTGGAAATTCCATTGTAATATTCTAATGAAATTTAATCCGTTGTAATTTCTATTGAAATATTATAATGGATTTTAATTTCGTTGAAATATTCCGTTGAAAAATCCTATTTTTCTTGTGGTGTATGTACTTGTTTAATATTATACATGGGAGAGTACGACAAAAAATATATCTACTGTATAAGGAAAAAGTTATTCTCTCTCACTACCATGATACGATACATTGTTTTATTTATAATAAGATATATAAATGATATAAATTTTTTTCAATTTTTATATAACTAATGAGATTTTATTTTTTTTACAAAAAATCTCTTTCTACAAAATAAATAAAGCATTTATCTTACATTTAAAATTGCAAAGGACAATAATTAGCAAAAAAAATATTGCAAATGACAATTCAAATTTAATATTACCTTATAGACTTCTTGCGGATCATATATACCTATAATTTTCATGTCCGATTTAACGTATAAAAAACAAGCAAGTTCGTACAATTTAAATTCACACTATTACATGTTTAATATTACCACCCTTGACATCTAAACAAACCATGAAGAAAAGTATACACATGTAAACAAAACAATTGATCAACTCGGTTGAAAAAATTGCAAGTAAATACTTAGTCATGTAAATGTTTTTGCAGCAAAAAAGGGATTTTAAGTTTATTCAAGACTCTTGCTTACATGTTTAAATTTGAAGTGCAAAAATTTACATTATTAATAAGTGAAAAAACAACACGTTGTAAGATAGAGCAAGTAAGAGATTTCCCTAACTCTTAAGCGATTACAAGTTCAACAAGCTTTTTTATTATGGATGGATATTCGTCCTAAATTTAAGGATTCATGCAAAAAAATGTTTTGTGCAGCGCCAGAATAACAAGGTTTTATGTCTCATGGAGATAGAGATCGGATAAAAGTTTGCTTTGTTCAAAATTTTGGCATGGTGTAAGAATTATAATTCTTGCTCGCTCTATTGTGCGCCGGCTTGTTTTAAGATTTGAAAAATATTATTTTATTTTTATTTTATAATACATGTAATAGATTTTAAATAAAAATCTTAAGTATTTTCAAACTATATAATTATAAATTTATTATATTTTAAATGTATTATATATATTAAATAATTGTATGATGATGAACATTTTAATTTGAGATAAAGAATTTAAAATGATTATTGATTATATCTTAATTTGGAGTTTTATTTATTTATGCTTGAGATTATTTAGTGATTATATATGAATTTGTAATATTTAATTTCAAGATTTATATTCTTCATAATTTTTTTATCAATTCCTGAAGGTTTTTGTGGAGCTTTGCTATCCTACAGGACATGAGGATGAAATAGATTTTGTTCTAATAATGGAGCATGGGATAAGAGAAGGCTGATTCGTCCTCACCCTATGCCATTGACATTTCAATTTTTTAAACCTAACATCAATATTTTTTTTTGTTCTAATTAATTATAAGTAGGTCAAAGCTTATCAAAAATAGAATAAATAAGATTTATGAAAATTGCATATAGACACTAACTTTCAGTGGTATAAGTTGACATAAAGTAATTAAATAGTCTTACATTTAGGGTTTACTTAACTTTCATGCAAGCTAAATTTAGAGTCTCAAACCCCTGCTTCCCCTTGATCAATTGAAGAGTAAAAATGCACGTAACTCCCCTAAACTTTGGGTTACATGTGAAAAATTCCCTAAAATTTAAAAGTGAGTAATTTAGTGTTTAAATTTTACATTTGAAGTAATTTACCCCTTTTGTTATTGTATCATCCAAATTCCTAACTGAATTTACTTGATTTGTATTTGATCACTCATGGGGATGTGTTCAAGGCAAGGAAATAATCAAAACTCCATACAGTACTCCACTCCCATGCCATGGCTGGTTCTATTGCTGGCATTTTCACTGATTTTTTTTTTTTGTTCCTAAATTGTGGCATCTAAAATACCCTGTGATGGTTTAAGAAAACTTATTGGCTTGCCCTATGATTTGAAGAATGACATGATTATATATATATATATATATTTATATAGAGTGCCTCTTAATAGTCCTGAGTTATTTCGTCCCCCATTCAATAGGAAGTGATATTGTTGGTCTTGACTTGAGTGATGTTGTTTGCCTTCCTTTGAAAGAAATGGTAATCTAGTGCAGAAATTTGGATTGTAATTTGTCCTTGGGATACATTGCAACTTCTATTAGGGATTTGGATGTTAAAATAACAAAAGAGGCCAATTGCTCTCAATGTAAATTTAAGTACTATATTGCCCACTTTCAAATTTTAGGAGTTTTTTTTACACATGAACTAAAGTTTAGAGAGGTTGTGTGACTTTTAGCCTTAATTGAATGATTTACTTTTTATTTAATTCTTTCACATGGAGGGAAATATTTCTAATCTTACTATAATATTGAAATTTCAAATTACTATTTATTATATTTTGAAAAATCAAGATCATGCTTGAGTAGATCTTAAAATTGATGATATAATTTTGTAAAAAAAAATAAAATAAAAGTAGTATTGACAATTTTAGTATTACAATAAAATTAGAAATATTTTTCATACGGAGACTTCATAAATCTTATTTATTTATTTTTATTTAAAATGACAAAAAAAAACATATAATTTAATTTATTCATATTGAATTCATAAACAATATTACATATGAATTTAATTTTAATTGAATAAAATTATTTTTTTTTTATAATTTCAAACCGGCTTCCAAAACCTACTATTAAAGAGGATAGTATGCATGTGCTTGAGATGGTTGGCAGCATTCATGACAACAAAAAAGTGGGTAAGCTTTGAGCTCTTTCTGCCTGCCCTCCCTTTTGGATATGTGATGTTGCTGTTTCATAAGAAACCAACACATATTAATGCCTTTCCTCGTTCATATTCATTGCCCTGTGTCAAGCATTCATCATCAACAGTGCAACTTGTTACCATCTTCAACTATTTCATGCTTGAACACTCAACTCAAACTAATGGCCCTATACGTATTTCTCTCAAATTGCTCTAACAATTGTGAATCATTTTACATTCAGATGAAAATTCAACAATATGGTATGCCATTTTATTAAGTTATATATTTGTTATAGGTGTTTTTCAGACTAGACAAATGGGCTAGTAAAAACTCAATAGTCAAGCCTAGCTAATAAAGATCCGTGCCTGAGGTTGCAAGAGCACAACACAAGTAAGCCCACTGTAATCCCAAGATCGCTAAAGCTAGGCACGAGCTTGCCTAGTGTGGGCCCAACATCACTAGTTAAATGTCAACAGCGAATAGGAGTCCTAGCTCGCAGGATAGAGTACATTGCCCAGCTAGAGACTCATTACAGTCGAACATTAACTCGAGGCAAGCAGCCAACTTGCAAGGCCTACTCTCGGGAATTGGTTTACAGAAGTCAACCTACAGTCTGCGAAAGCCAACTTGTAGAAGTCCAAATTGTTAATACATTTATTACTTGATGTAACAGATTTACAATTCATTAAATTACATTTGTAATCTCCTAGCTCCTATAAAAGGGAGGAGGAACAGATATAATAAGGGGGGTCTTTGGGAATAGATATTGTAACTCTGTCAAATTTTTAACAGAGAAATCAAAACCACCGTGGACGTAGGAATTCAAAAGAAGGATTTTAGTCGAACCATGTTACAAAACCTTAGTTGTCTTTTCCCTATTCTTCCTCTTCTTCTTTTGCCTACTGCATTGTTTGATTTTTGCATTTATCCGATACTTATACAACCAGATTACAGTTTTGGGGTTTCAAGAACTATTCTGATTGACTAAGATTTGGGTTTATTAAATTTTACCGTCAACAATATTCATAGATAATAAGGGTGTTTTTTCTTGGTTTTGTGGAGTTGAATATAATGAAAAACATCTTAAAATAAAATTTTAAAGGGAAAATTATACTTATCTCATTTAAGATTTAACATAATCATATTCACACCTTTCTATTTTCAAAAATATACACTTACCTCTCTTAATTTTCTAGAATAAGTTTTGGAATAAGAAAGATGAGTATAGGTTTAAAATAGAGAAAAAGATAAGTGAGTGTATATTTCTAAAAATTAAAGAATGTGAGTTTAATTATACTAAACCTAAGTGAAGGTGGGTGTAATTTGCCTAATTTTAAATAATCTTGGTAGAATTGCACTCTTAAAATCATTAGATTCATTTAATATATGGGTAAATTATACTCATCTCTTCTGAGGTTTAGCGTAATTACATCTATAACTCTTTTATTTTAAAAAATATACATTGACTTCCCTTTTCATATACATTCACCTCCCTTTCCATCTATTTAAAATATATACTCAACTCCCATACTTAAAACAAATAAAAAATGTGAGTGTATATTTCTGAAAATAAAAAAGATGTAAGTGTAATTATACCAAGGAGGTGAGTGTAATTTATCCTTAACATAAAAATAAACTTGAAAACACTCTAATTATAGAAAAAATATTGGTGTAACTCTACTTTATTTTTTATATATCTTATTTTATTTGGTTTCTTTCTTTTCATAAAACCTAATTATAGTTTTGAATAGTTGTTTAATCCTTTTCTCATAGCTCCTAGTTTTTATCTTTATTTCCCTCCCCCATTATAGTTATATAAAAAAAAAGCCTAATTGTATTCCTCCCTTGTTACCTTCTCAAAGATATGGTATTAATTACTAGTATTAATTAGAAGGAAAAATACAAATGATCTCCTGAAATTTGGGCAAATGACAAAAATGGTACATAAATTTCAAAATTCTGCATATTATTCTCTTGAACTTTCAAAAAAAGTAAAACTATTTATATTACAATTAAAACTGAAGAAGTGGCGTACTTGAGCCACTCATAACTTTAGTCTTCTTTTTTTTTCCCTCCCTATTTAATTGTGTTACTAGTTGAAACAAAGAGGGAAGAATCAAGGGAAAAAGACAGAGCTTTTTGCAAAAGCTAGAGTAATATATATTATATTAATTGATTATATATATATATGTATGTATAACTTAGTAAATTAATGGTGGTGTCTATGCTTAAGTTGCATGCCATAAATGGTATAAAAAGAATAAGAAGAAACTGTACTTAAGGATGCATGACTAAAATTGAAACTCTTCTTCTGGGTGCCACTAATTGGTGGAGTGAAGAATAATTAAGAAGCAACCTGCAGGTACAACAAAGTTAGTAGCATAAGGAGGAAGTGGTCTACCGAACACATTCTGATAGTCAAGTTAGTATGTAAGCAAAGTTTTAATAGTATAACAAAGATAATCTAATGTTTAGATCACTTCTTTTGTTATGTGTTAGTTAGATGGTTGATGCGTTGAGCTTTCATTTGGTCGAGTTCTATGAAGGAACCGATTGACCAAAAGTAATGAGTCGATCAGTATGGGTAAGAGGCTGCCTTTATTGTTGCCACTTCTTCAACTGGTCTTGTTCGATCATTGGTGGTTGATCATTTGGAAACTAATGACCACTTTAGGTTATGTCATTTTTCCCTTCCCCCTAAGTGAGTGCAACGATTGGCCTGCCTAAAGACTTTTTGTTCCCCTAGGCCAATTATTACTTGCATTTTGCCAATAACGATGACTTTGTATTTCTAAGGGGTCTTAAGACTTGCAAAGGTCATGTTGTGGCAAAGATCACCACTTAAGTTATTTATCTCAACTTTCCCAACTGTTGGATTTCCTCCATCCTCTTTTAAGAGCCAATCTGGGACTCTCAGTGCTAGACTTTGTGTTTCACCTCCAAAAGGCCAGATTTTGCTATTACTTTCCATCACCTTTATAGGCATTCCTCTGTGGTTTCCAACTACTTTACTGCTACTTTTGCAAGTAACTTTTTGTACTATTTTTGCTTTTGCTTTTTAGTTTTTTTTCTCTCTTCTTTCTTCAAGTGCACTGGTAATATCAGTTTTCTTTCAACAGCACTACTCTTTGTGCTTGTCTGGCTTTTATCAAGTCACACCTGAGGGATCGATGCTCAACATGTCTTTTAACCTAGCCCTTGCCTTTTCTTTTTTACTTTGACCTCTTTTGCTTGTTTGATTATCCTCACCCCAATCATCTTTTCCTTTGATTCACCCATTCTAACCATATTTTATTTTCTTTAAAGGTAGTCCTCATCTTTGTGTTCTTCCACTTTATGATTGATAGATTAGGCAACCTAATCTACCTATCCTCTAACTTTGACTCTTCATCTGACTTCGAGGAATATTCTTTTAAATGCATAGTCTATTGCTTTGCTTTTCCTTTTTGCATAATCATGGCTGAGTGATCTCGTGAGGAGAATGGGAATGAGCAGGTTCACTTGGTTGATGTTGCTTTGGATGACCTAAGATGAATTCACATTGGCGTGAAGTTAACTGCTACTTTTAATGATGGTAGGATCCAAATGTCATCTGCGAGCTAGAGAAAGTCCATGTTCTGAATGAGCCTATTTAGGGGATCTTTTTCGAACTTGTAGAAGCAGATGAACGAGTATGCAACTATGATACCGCTTCTTTCATTATGTTCTATGGAGATATGATTGATCATCTCTATATTTTTCCCTTCTGCACATTTCAAGTGAGCATTTTTCAAGCTTTAAACATTTGTCCTTCCCAGCTAATCTAGAACGCTTGAGTTTTCCTTCTCTGTTTTGAAATGCTAAGTGTTAGCCTTCATCTAACCCCAATTATGGAATCCTTTTTCTTCTTCTTTACTTATTCTTAATAAAAAGTCAAGGGTTGGGTACACTTCATTTAGCACTTCAATCGAGTTTTTATAGAAAACATGCTTATTAATGTTTGCACCAGGAAGTAGTCATTCTTCAAGGTTCACACGACTAAGGGGTTTACCCATTTTTTCTTTAAGATAAGGGGTCGCTCTATTTGGCCAAGTGGTTTTCCTTGCCAAGCAACCCTAGAGCTGCCTCTTGAAGACTTTTCAAATGATAAACAAGACCTTATCATTCGACTACTAGTGTTAGGGTCGTTTGATGCATAATCTATCCTTCGTATGTATTTTGTTTTTACTCAGGCTTTGCTTTTTATTTTGCCTTTATTGAATTTTACTTTATTTTTTTTTTAGATTACTAGTTGAACTAGGAAGTAATAGAGGTATAAAGATTGAAGATAACTCAAAAAGATTAGTGGAAATTCATGCCCAAGCATTGGTTAAGCAGAAGCCTATTGTTCTGTCAACTGTTCAGATTGAGCCTTCTTCACAAGTAGTTGAAACTTCAAGCTAATCCTTTACCTAATTGCACCAAGATGTTGTTTTCACACAAACAAAAGACCCCCTTCGAAAACTCTTCCAAAGGCAAGGGAAGTAGTTCCTCTGATGCTCCTACCTCTACTACCAAGAAAATAAAGGTGGAAGATTAGCAAGAATTGATGCCAATAGAAGCCCCCCAAAAGGAGCACCCTAACTTTTGATACCATAGATAACCTATGGTACAAAAAAGCCAATTATGGGGCCTTTTTGCATAACTAACTGCTCCTCTTTATTGACAAGATTGCAACGAAGAGTTTATATTATACCATGGTCCCCTGCACCTACTGAAGTCCTCTATGGTTTAGATTGTTCATTTGATTGCCTTCATCTTGGCCAATGCTCCAACCTTTGCATGGAATAAGGAGGAATTGGCAAACATCAACCTAAGCATTATGGAGGGCTTAAGGAAGGATGTCAAGACTAAAATTAAAGAATTAACTATTTTGGACAAGAGTGTCTCTAATCTTAATAGCTGTATCGTTGGAGTGGTGAAAGAATAAGTTTTTTTGTCCTTGAAGAGCGAGGATTTAGAGAAGCAATTGTCTTCCAAGGTGCAAGAGTTGTAGGTCGAATGAAGCAAGTAGGAAGAGAGTGAAGCATCGTTTGAAAAAAACTCAAGGTTGTTGTTGTTGAGGTCAAAAAGCTTAGTTATCCCATGTTTCAAAGTGAGTTTGCAAAAGTTATTCATTAGATTCAACATTTTAATCCTGACTTATCGATCGACCTTTCCAAGATCAATAAGGATAAACCCTTGGAACAGATTCTGGAAGAGTTAAAAGAAGACCAGGCTCTGATTTTATCTTTGCTACAAATTATTGCTCTCTTTTTCTTTCTTCTATTTTTTTACATATGTATAGAATGGACCGACCGACCGACCAAATGAATGGACTCATGAATTTTTCATGTGCATATGGTATTTTTTTAGTTGATTCTTGTATGGCATCTTGCTTGTTTTTGTGCGTCCAACGGGCTTTTACCTTTTCTATACTATGTCTAAAGACTATTATTTTTTACATTATCGAGCTTTCTAATCGACTAAGCTTCTAATAGGCCTCTTGCTGTCATTCTTCTCCCTTTTCTTTTTTTTATCCACCTTCCAATCATTCGGGTCTCCATTGGGTTTTTATCATCACTTGATCTTATGTTTACACTGAATCATCATGCATCAGAAGCTTCACCTTACAAGTACATTTTACTTAAGTCAGAGGGTTGCTCAGCCATTTACCAATGCCAAGAGGTCCATTTGGTTTTGTATTAGTGCTGAGAGATCTGCTCGATCTTTTATTCTTGCCAAAGGATCCACTCAATCTTTTATTAATGCTGAGAAATCTACTCGAGCTATGTAAATGCTAAGGGATCTGCTCAGGCTTTGTAAGTGTCGAGGGGTTTGCTCGAGATTTCCCTGTGTGTTGGATAGCAAAACACCTTTGGGGCTTTTTAGGTCAATCGATATCTTCTGAAATAAGTATTGAGCTTTGCATGTTTTTATGTATCCAAAGAGTTACTATAAATAGCAATAAATGTAGCTTGTAGGGCATAATCCTTTCTTTCAATTGCTCAGTAATGCTGCACCAGTGATGTAGCAAGATATTTCCCTAAATTGCTTAAATTTGCTTACATTTGAAAGCATTTGCTATTGAAGTTATTACTATGATGGATTAATGCTTTATTGTTGCTATAGCCTAAAGAGGTGACCCAACATTTAAACCCACATTGCCAACAAAATTTGAAAGACCCTTCTTCTAAAGGCCTATACTCCTCAAGGCCCTGATTACCTAGTTTAACTTGGTAACTTGAACTTGGCATCCTTACTTTACCTTTTGAAGGTGCGACAAATGCACAGTTGTGTTAGTCGTATATAGGTTCCCTAGAGTTAATTTGATTGGGCTTTATTGCATCTATGACTAAGTGATTTATGGATTTGGATAATAAAGGGTGAATATTCATCTTATATTGCATATTATGATCATATTTATGATTCATGCATAAATAAGATGAA
>JANHAO010029573.1:0-10339 GCA_026873985.1 Saraca asoca | reverse complement strand
ATTGTTTACTTAATTGGATTTTTACATTTAAGTTGCAAGAAATTCAATCCCTGTGGAGACAATACTCACTCACTCTATATTACTTATTGACTATGTGCACTTATGTATTTGAATGGCAACCACACACACTCACAACAACAGAAACTAACTTAATAATCAAGTTTTTCTAGCCCAAATGGTAAAAGCCCATTTCTGTAACCCTTACTCCTCTAATAAGGCTTTATTGAATCTATCACTACAACAAAAATGCTAATTTCCAATATCTAAAATTGTTAAAAATTTGTTGCTTCTAATGGATAGCAGACTTTGAAAAAACACTAGTTGAAAACAATTTCTAACATTTGAAAATGTTAAAAACAAGGTGATGTGGCAATGACACATGGTGATTTCTGATGCCCATAAATATCAGAAAGGAAAATGACATATCTTGCATATGACATAATTCTGACATGGGCAATGAAAATGATGACATGGCAATGCCACATCAACATTTTCTATGGCCACATCTATCAAATAGGTTGATAATATGGTAGAGCCATGTCATTTGTGCAATGTATATCTTATTCTAGGGATATCAAAAAATCTAATGTGATAGGAAAATAATATTTGACCTGATTGAATAATCACATATTAGACATATTGCACTTTCTAAAAAGTCCACAATAATATTATAATCAAATTATTACATTCGATATTTAAAAAGTTTCAAATATTCTCAAAGTTCTAAAATGGCAAAGTGACTTATCGAAAAATCCTTAAATCTTCCTTCTCTTCTTTGTTCTCTTAATTTTCATTGCCATTATTGTATTGATTAAGAAATTTGCATCCAAAACATACAAATATGTAACATCAAATTACCAAGTAACTTCGCCAATCAATGCTCACTAACACTGGTTGAACTCTTCAATCTTCTTTTACATGCATTAGAAAAGATAAAAAGGTGAGTATGTTATTAAATAAAGAATTGAATTTATGAGAGATTAGTAAATTTTTGTAAAATTGTATTGCTGCAGAAAAGATAGAACAACCATGATCATAAGAAAAAGGGATAAAAAGTAGGAATCAAGTTGAAGCATATACTTGGGGGGTAGGTGTAGGGCAAATGCTTTCAAAATGGACTCCTCATTCATTAGATAGAAAAGATCACCTTTTATGATCCGCTTCCAAACTTATTCTAATTCAATAAGAGATCTCAATATTATGTCTTGAAGAGGACTCAAACCTCCATGCTTTTTAACATGAGATTTTAAGTATCGTGTGTCTACTATTTCACCACCAAGGTATCTTGAAAATGAATCATATTCCATGAATATGACATCTATTTGGTGTGACATATAGAATATATGACAAAGGTGGAGTGTTAACATATTTTTATTAATCAACCAATTCATATTGGCCCAAGTTTGACATCTATTTAGTTTAATTTGAATTATCAAAAGGATACATTATATATTCTACCAAAAAGATGGACAATCAAACCTATTTCTCAATTTAATAAAAGCCCAAATAGGTAAATAGGGTCCCAAATAATGAGAGAAATGTTAAAAGTGGGTTTGATTATGCCTATATGAAATGATGTAGAGATCTATATTTAAATATAGCATCTATTTAGATACACTTGGATGGCCTTTTCTTTGAATGAGAATGTATAGAACCTTATTCCAGTTTGGTTTGGTGTGGAATGAACTTATAATCATGGAATCAGCTTGATCCTTAGATTATAGATTATAAGTTCATAACCCTAGCTCATTCCTATTTTGGGCAGAACAGATTTACTAATCATTTGATTCTAATTAGTATAGTAAGATGGAACTTAAACTAAAAAATAAATTCTAAAAGCTAAAAAAAGGTATCTTAAGCAATTTCAATAATCTAGTTCATTGATATTCTTGGGATAATAAATGCTATTACCCTATAATTATACTTAACTCGATGGAATTATTTTATCTTAAAGGGCACCTTCTATAATTTCGCACATGAGGAGTTATTTCTTAGTTTCGTCTAGTCATTAATAACTTGATTATTTTTAGATAATAGTAGATAGAAACAATGCTTGTAAGGAGTCCTATTGAAACTAAGAAATATAGGCCCACCTACCATTCACACCAAAATAAATGAAGTTTTTTGAAAAAAACCTACTAGTGGAGGAAGAACTCTTAAGCAGAAGAGACACATGGCTAAAAAGAGAGTCAAAAAAGGATCTTTTGTGTATAATCCTGCTTAATCTCGAATGTTATTAGTTTTGATACATAAACTAAATGATATAATTCAATAAAAAAATTCCTAGATTCATGGAGATATAGAGCAACATATAAGTTATCATGCTTGCATATCCACCATTTGAGTCTCTAATAAGTATTCCAATGATTACACATCCAATTTGACCTATGGACAAATATGCAAGCATACATTTCATGCTTGTTTGAGTAATAGCAATGAGATTCCCCAATATCATGCTAAGAATAGCTAGGATTTTTAGAAGAAGATGCCATTTGTTTGATAAGAAATAAAAAGGAATATAAAAAATTTGAGTGGCTGAAACTGAAGCAGCGACTTTTGAAGTAACAAAAAGAAAAGCAATGACTAGAGCAGGAGGGTTAGAATTGAAAAGAGGATTCCTCACTTCTTTCTCTCATTCAAAACCATACATGAGACTTTCATCTTGCACTACTCCTAAGTGATAAAGGAAAGGAGATGAGTTCTTCTTTCTTTTTTTATTACCTTCATTGTTGTCATAAGTTAGCCTTGTGCACCAGTTCAGTAGGTAACTATACTTTGTTCGACATGAAGCTTGGTGGATAAATCAAGCATAGTATGGAGGTCTTTTAGCATGAATTGAGAGCCAATCTGACTTATATATTATTTTTTTTTATTTTTCCCCGTTTTAGGGTTATTTATGTAATTTCAACAAGGTAAATTGCCTAGTACGATTTGGATTTTTAGATTTCCATCAATGTAAAATAAGATGTAAAACCCTTCCTGGGTTGAGAGAAAAGGAATTATGTAAACTTATAAAAAGTACGTCTATTCCTACTATAAGGCCTTTGGCTCAAAATGCTCTTTGGGGGGGAGTGTCTGATGACCCATGGTAGGGAGTTGTGGCACTAGTCTAGGGGTTGAAGTGTGTGGCTTGGTGCCTCCCCTACATACTCCAAGTTATGTAATGAGGCTTAATATGAATCAAAGAAGTAGACCCTCTTCAATTTGTGTTGTCCTATATTTTACCTGATTTTGTCCATATTTTCCCATATTACATATGTTGCATTCTTGGATGCCTTATTGTGCTTGTTTTGGCTTGCTTTGTGCTATGTGATGTATTATCTTTGTCCCTACATGTGAATAGATTGTTTGCTTGATTGCTTTGTGGGCTAATATTTTATCCCTTGGTGCCATGAGACTAACTATTAGTTAGCTTACTTTTAGGTGGTAAATAGCAAGCGCCACACAGTCTAGCTTATGAACTTGCCAGCCCATGACAGTTAGTATTAGAGCATGGTTTCGACCCACTCTATTTTTATTTTGATTTACAGCTAACATTAAAGACACTACAATCATGTCAAATGCTACATGTATTACCAAACTCAAGAATAGGTTTAGGCAAATGGAAAATTTGTACAAAATGGTTGAAGACATGCAACAGAATAATATTCTTGAGCTTATCGATAGGGCTCAGGAGTGGGAATCAATTGTAAGTTGGGTGGATGCAATAGAATCTTATCTGAGGTTAGATAGAGTATCCTCGAGTGCTAATGCTGATAGCAATTTAGGGGACATTGTTCGAGGCCTAAGGGCCGAGCTCACAAATGTGAAGTCCTAGCTGAGAGTTCTCACTCAAGCTACTGGGAACCAAGGCCCTAACCATTGAGGGCCAGAATATGGCAATATGAGAGTGCCCAAACCTTATTCCTATAATGATGCACAAGATGCGAAGGAGTTGGAAAATTTTCTGTTTGATATGGAACAATACTTCCAAGTGGTAAGGCTAGATTTTGAAGAGGCCATGGTGACAATCGCAACCATGTACCTTGTTGGCGATGCGAAGCTTTGGTAGAGGACCAAGTATGGAGAGATCCTAGCAGGGTTATCTTAGGAGGATTTGAAGAGAGAGTTAAAGTCATAATTCTTCCTAGAGAATGTGGAGTATATGGCTAAACACCATCTTTAGGAGCTAAAATAGATCAATGCTATTTGAGAGTATGTGAAGAAGTTTTCAGTATTAATGTTGGACATTCAAGACAAGTATAAGAAAAATAAAATGTTCTACTTTCTTGAAAGCTTGAAACTGGAGGCAAGGACTAAACTCTAGAGATAGCAAGTGCAGGAATTGTCTACTGCCTTGGTAGCTGTAGAGCCTTTAACTGACTACCACATCGACATCTCTAGCAAAAAGCCCTAAGGAAATAGTGGGTCTTCTTCTAGTGGAAGTGGGGGACAATTGAACAAGTTTGACAAGGGAAAAAATAGGGGAATAGATAACAGGAAAGGAGGATCTAATAGCACAAGCTCAGCATCATCCTATAATGTAGTTAACATTGAGGAAAAGAGAACCCTAGCATGCTTCTTGTGCAATAGCCCATATATAATGGCAAAATGCCCCTAAAAAGTAGCCCTCAATGCTATGAAAGTTACCAAGAATGACAATGTGGAGGACAATGAGGAATGTAATAGCAAAAAGGAAGATCCTCCAAGAATAGGAGCATTATGATTCCTAGGTGCACTAAAGAAATAGGCTGAGAATGACAAGAAGACACTAGATAAAGAACTTATATATGTGAAGGGACAAATAGCCAGGAAGGTCACGATGAGTATAATGATAAACACTGGTGTCACTCACAATGTCATCTTAGAGGGAGAAGCCAAAAGGCTAGGCTTGAAGTTAGAAAATGACTTAAGCCATATGAAAGCTATGAATTTTAAAGCCTTCACCACTATGAGAGTGGTGAAACAAGAATTAGTGAAGCTTGGGTCGTGGCAAGGAAGAGCAAACTTTATTGTTACCCGAATGGATGATTTTGATGTAGTGTTGGGGATGGAGTTCCTCTTGGCACACCAGGTCATGCCTGTTTTGGCAGCTAATTATCTCCTGATCATAGGTGAGAATCCTACAATTATGTTGGTGCATAAAAATGAACTTGAAGAAACTAGGCTCTTGTTAGGTTTATAGTTTAAGAGGGGCATAAAGAGGCAAGAATCTTCATTCATAGTAGTCCTAGTAGGAAGGGAGTGTGGGGGAGAGGAAGTTATCCCTCAAGATGTCCGAAATGTGCTAAAGACATTTGAAGATGTGATGGCAGACCAATTACCTCTGAGACTCCCACCATGAAGAACTACCAATCACTAGATTAAGTTGTTACTTGGTGTAAAACCCCCTACTAAAAGACCTTACTAAATGGCACCACTAGAATTGGCTGAGCTTCAGAAGCTGTTGAATATGCTCTTGGATATAAGTTTCATTGACCATCAAAAGCACTGTTTGGGGCTCTAATGTTATTCAAGAAGAAACAAAGTGGTAGTCTTCAATGGTGTGTGGACTATCAGGCCTTAAACAAGGTCACCATGTAGAATAAGTATCCTATCCCTCTTATTCAAGACCTCTTTGATCAATTGAGCACTTTCCGCTACTTTACGAAGTTAGACTTGAGGTCAGGGTACTATCAAGTTAGGATGGTAGGCAGAGACATGGCAAAGATAATGTGTGTCACTTGTTATGGCACCTTCAAGTTTATGGTTATACCATTTGGGTTAGCCAATGCTTCTACTACATTTTGCACCCTTATGAAGCAGGTTTTTCATGACTATCTGGATAAGTTTGTTGTAGCTTATCTAGATGATATTGTTGTTTTTAGTTTCACATTGGAGGACCACTTGATGTATTTAAAACTAGTGTTCAAGAGATTAAAGCAATATCAGCTATATGTGAAGTGGGAGAAGTGCTCATTCACTCAGGGGCATATCAAGCTCCTTGGGCATATTGTTGAATGTGGTGGCATCTACATGGATCTAGAGAAAGTAAGGGCCATTTAAGAGTGGGAAGCTCCAACAATGGTGACTAAGTTAAGATCCTTCTTGGGGCTTGCTGACTATTATTATAAATTTGAAGAAGGATACTCTAGGAGGATAGCCCTACTAATTGACCTTTTGAAGAAAGGGGTGGTTTGGCAGTGGACTAAGGCACACCAAGCCACATTTGACGATTTGAAATAGGCTATGACTAGAGACATTAAGCTCGCCTTACCAAATATCACAAAACCCTTTGAAGTTCAAACGAATGCTTCTGATTTTGCATTGGGTGGAGCCTTACTTCAAGAGGAACATCCTATTACTTATGAAAGCCAAAAGTTGTCAGAAGTGGAGTAGAGATACACGACACAAAAGAAGGAAATGCTAGCAATAGTTTATTACTTATGGATGTGGAGATATTACTTGCTTGGTTTAAAGTTTGTGGTAAAGACTAATAACATAGTAGTCAGTCACTTCTTCACCCAACCAAAGTTAACCCCAAAGTAAAGCCGTTGGCAAGAGTTCCAAATAGAATTTGACTTTGAGTTCGAGCACAAGATAGGGTGGACTAACCAGGTTATAGATGCCCTTAGTCATAAGGCTGAGCTTGTGGTAATGACTTTAATGGCATGCATGACTCATAGTCTCATTAATACTAATATGCAAGAGCATATCAAAGACTATCTCACCAAAGATCTAGTGGCTCAAAATTACATGAACTTTGCCAAAAAGGGCAAAACTCATCAATTTTGGATGGAGGATGATGTACTATGGATAAAAAGGAGAAAGCTCTTTGTCCTTACAGTTGGTGACTTAAGGAAGATACTTTTGAAGGAATGTCATGATACTTTACAGACAAGCCATCTGAGTTAGTAGACAACTTATACCTTGTTGAAGCAAGATTACTATTGGCCGCAAATGCATCATGATGCAGTTGATTACATCAAAACCTATCTCATCTATCAACAAGACAAGGTTGTGAGAGGTAAAACTATAGGATTTTTGGAGCCATTGCAAGTACCCAGTAGACCATGAGAGAGTGTTTCATTGGACTTTATTTCAAGCCTTCCTAAAGTGGGAGATTTGTCCATTATCTTGGTGGTGGTGGATCGCTTTTTGAAATATTGAACCTTCATCCTAGCTTTAAAGTATTGCACGACAGAGGAGACAACTTGATTGTTTTTCAAGTTTGTGGTCAAGTGTTGGGATGTTCCCTAGAATATTGTGAGTGATCGAGATAGCAAATTCATTGGGACTTTCTTGTATGAACTTTTCAACCTTTTCGCATCACAACTTAGCATCTCATCTACAAATTGATGGCCAGACAGAGAGATTTAATGGCCTTCTAGAAGAATACTTAAGGCACTTTGCAAGTGCTAATAAAAAGAATTGGCTATAACTACTCAAAGTTAAATAATTTTATTCTAATACTCAGAAGAGTTCTACTACCAACAAAAGTTTGTTCGATATTGAAATGGGTCAAGAGCCACTTTTATGCCATATCATGTTTGAGCCTTATAATAAGGTCAATCCAAAAGTAGACCACTTCACTAAAGATTGGAAGTTGAATGTGGAAGTTTCCTAAGCGTACTAAGAGAAAGCATCAAAGAGAATGAAAAAGTAGGTAGACAAGGGGTGTTAAGACTTGGAATTCAAAGTGGGAGATCTTGTACTGATAAAGCTAATGCTAGAGCAACTAAAGAGCCTTAGGACCAAAGACAAGAGATTAATTCAAAAGTATGAAAAACCAGTTCCTGTCATTGCCAAAGTTAGGAAAGTACCTTACAAGATTGTTCCATTGAAGTGGCTAAAGATACACCCTGTTATTCATGTTAGTAAGCTGAAGCTATATCTTCTAGGCACTATAGATTCAACCTACAACTAGCCTACTAGGCTAAAAGTTAACCTCAACAAGCCAAAGTAGAAAATAATAGAAGAGACTCTAGTAGAGCATGTGGTGATTGTGAAGAGGCACCCAAGAAGAGAATTCTTAGTGAAGTGGAGGGGTTTGAGAGATGAAAGGACCAACTGGGAGAAACTGGAAACTTAATAGATTTCAAGGAGCAAATTTAAGCCTTTTAGGCAACAAAGTCTATAATGACGTCGACTAACTGAGTGGGAAAGAATGTCACAAGTTGGCCTTGTGCACTAGTTTAGTAGGCAACCATACTCCATTTGACATGAAACTTGGTGGATAAATCAAGCACAGTATGGAGGCCGTCTAGTAGGAATTTAAAGGCAATCTAACTAGTGTACTATTTTTCTGATGTTTCCCTATTTTTGGGCTATTTATATAATTTTAACCAAGGTAACTTACCCAGTGCAAGTAGCTAAATACATGGCTGTGATCCTTGGATTTTTAGCTTTCCATGAATGTAAAATAAGGTGCAAAACCCTTTCCTAGTTAAGAGAAAAAGCCTCATGTCAACTCACAAAAGGTATGTCTACTCTTGCCATAAGGCCTTTGCCTCAAAATGCTCTTTAAGGGAGGGAGTGTCCAACAACCCATGGTAAGGAGTTGTGGCACTAGTTTAGGGGTCAGAGTGTGTGGCTTGGTGCCTCCCTTACACACTTCAAGCTATGTAATGAAGCTTAATATGAATTAAAGAAGTAGCCCCTCTTCAATTTGCATTGTCCCATATTTTATCCAATTTTGTCTGTATTTTTCTACATTGCATATATTGCATTCTTGGATGCCTTATTGTGCTTGTTTTGGCTTGCTTTGTGCTATGCAATGTGTTATCTTTGTCCCTACATGTGAATGGATTATTTGCTTGATTGTTTATCTTCTACTATGCTCTTTAATATTTTGCGGCTTGATATTTTGCCCTTTGGTGCCATAGGACTAACCATTGGCTGGCTAACTTTTAGGTGGTAGATAGCAAGTGTCGTATGGTCTAACTCGTGAACTTGCCAGCTTATGACACTTGCATATGTATTACACTAAGTTTTCGAGGTATCTTTCATCAATGGTTGTGAATGATTTATTTTTCTCAACCTTTATGACTTGTTCTTACAAAACCAAGGTCAAAAAGAATGAAAATAGAACCATCTGATCTGATTCATTCTTAGTAGCCATAAGATGATCATCTTAAAGTGATCTTTTTGTCGATAGATGCTCTTATTACATTCATAGTCTCTAAGGATGAGAACCAATTATGTAGCATCTATATCGAGAATTCAAGTATTGTATATGTCATTAGTTTGATCCTTTGTAGGAACTATCCATAATAGTGAACCTGCAAAATGAATCCATTTATCATAAAGGGATTCATTGTTTCTGACCCTGTTTCACCTTAATTGTTACTTGAACAAGTAAAATTATGTCTTGGTCTGAGTGAGGATAGCATTTCTCTTCTATATGTACATTGAGTTTTGAAAAATCCAAACATCTTAGAAATAAATAGAGAATAGGAATTTGTCTAATGTACTACACTCCTTATATGTCAAAAGTCCACTGATGAGAAAGGTGAGGGAAAGCTTGAACCAAATTCCTATAGTAATGAATATAAGCATAACTGAAATTCTTAGGGAGTTATACATTTGTGTATTGATGAGACCATTCACCATTTCTTGAAGCTTGATCTTTCCCTCAGAAGAACCATATAGCCAAAAGTAACCATGAATTAGAATGGAAAAGCTTGCCTCACCCATGAGTAAATATTTCGCAATAGCCTCATTAGACCATACATCTTTCTTATTATATCCAGATAATAGATAAGAGCATAAACTGAAACGTTCTTGAGCTACAAAGATAGTTATCAAATTGTTAGCATTGTATAAAAATATTCCTCATGGAGTATTTGTTAATACAAATAACAAAAATTCTATTATAGACATATTTGTACATTTAATGTACTCTACAGATGGAGGAATTTATGGAGTTGAACATAATAAAATAAGAAATTGAAAGATTTCATTGAAATTGTTCATTTGGAAATTTCTTGATATCATAGGTTCTTTTCTCCATCGAAACAATAGGGCCATTATACTTATTACTAAACTTTTTAAAGAGGTAAAATATAACCAAAGCATATCTTTTTTATCAGACATTGAACCAATCATCGAAAGAAGAATTAGACTAAAAATACGGATACATTTTTGGAAAATAAAACTTCCATCAAAGAGAAGCAAATGAAAGGATTTCAAAAAAATTATCGTAGAATCAAAAATGAAATTTTCACTTTGTACATGCCAGAACATGAATTAGTAACCACATCCAATCTTAAAAAATCCTAATTATTTCAAATTTTATCTTTTTGGAATGGAATATTTGCAAAATCCCCATGAATAGGACCAAACATTATTCCATAGCATTTGCATAAAATTCCTCTTTCTT
>JANHAO010029572.1:0-10343 GCA_026873985.1 Saraca asoca | reverse complement strand
TGTTTGGAGAAACTTCAACCCCAGACATCACCATAGAAGGGAAAAAAAAAAAAGCAAATAAAAAGTCTTAAAAAAAAAAAAAAAAGACCCCCCCCCCCCCCAAAAAAAAAAAAAAAAAAACCCACACACACACACGGAGACAGATATGAGTAAGACCTTGGCACATTCTAATTCTCTAACTATTAAAGAAGACCACTAATTCATGCATCAGGTCTTATGACAGCAACCAAAACATTAACTTACATATGATATAAGTAGTCCAATTCATAGAATATTCAATCATTGCCAACTAGAAAAACCAACTTTTAGGCTCCCAAAAATCTTGCCTCCTCATAATGACATTACAAATTGGCAAAGGGCAATCTTCTGTCTTCTTCATATTTTAAGTCATAGACACATATTTAGACCCACGAGACCTCCCTTCTTGAAGGTTCAGATTAAAGAGGTGCAATTAGATTAGAGGAACATGGGCTTTAAAGTATTTTATACCAATCAAATCACACTTACTCACTTCAAAATGATGCCACAGGATTCTTCAAGACTGTACAATCCTACATACCACATTGATGACCTATGATGTAGCAATTATAGGAAAGCGAATCATGATATAGAGGATTTAACTCTTTCAATAGCAATTTGTCTGCATTTTCATGTGGTGTGTGCGTTGTGTACATATACATATAACATCAATATGGCATGTTTTAGTCTTCAAAGTGCTCCTTTACCCAAGTTCTTTAATTAAAATATTTATCAAAGTACTCACTGAACCATTTAAACAAGAAAGACTCCCTTGTTTCAGTATTTCTTTTAAAGCAATTTCTCTTCAACTGCAATCAAAGTATCCTGGATTCTTAAATCTATAATCATCAAATGATTTCACCAGTTAATTTTCAGCACAAATCACAATCTTAAAATGAGCCCTTCGTCAACTACTCAAATCAAATATGTAGGCATGTAAATGACCCGAAAGCTAATTGAAAGCACACTTTTCTCATGAAAGAAGGCTGTAAATCAACAGCAACAGCAGATCCAAATGTCAAATTATCTTAATTATTCCAATATTTATTACAACAGTCAAGAGAGACAATGCAATGCCACTAAGGAAAATGATACTGAAGTGACAGTGCAAAAACCAAGGATTCATGATTTTACAAAGAGGAATGGACATTGAAAAGAAAATGGAGAAAATAAAAAATTCATAAGCCCTTAAGAAGATTAACAAATAATCATCTCATTCCAAGGTCAGTTTCCTGTCCCCTTTCTGACACAACATCAAATAATCATTCGAAGTCAATACCCTGCTCCATTTCTATCCTATTCATACATTCATCAATTATAAGTTATAACAACCAGATATGTCAGATTCAATGGGTAGTCATTGGATCTATTGCCCAGATAATGAACCTGTAACAATTAAAATTTTTAATCATAACTACAATGTGAGCATCAAGCAGAAGCAGAAAGTATATGTTTATAATTTATTGAAAATAGAATAAAAGATACAAAATATGGCCTCAATTTGTGCTTCTCAATACATGAATACCTCCACCAATATAAAAGTAAATAATAAGTTCCAGATAGTTTCTACTTTCTATTGAAAATTATAAAATTCCAGATAGTACATAAAGTCCATGACTTCTCTTTCAGAGAGAACTAAATTGCCTAGAGTCTAGACAGTACTTACAAATGAGCACCAAATTTGCAATATGAGCAATCAAACAAAATCCTTTGGGTGGATAATAATCAACAAATTCTCGATAATGTGATTGAAAATAAATGCCCAAAACACTATTCCGATAAATATGTTGAATTTCTAGCTCTCACAAGCTCCAACCTCATCAAAAAAAAAAAAACTTCTACACAAACAAAAAATCATAAAAGAAATTGATTCAATTTTCGTGTCCTCAACACCCTAAACACCGCGAATAAGAATGAATTAAACTAATCCAGTGATCATCTTTATCTTCCCCGTAGGAAATGATTAATTTTATCAATCTTCCCCCCAAGAATGAATTTATACAGAAAAACAAACCCAGAAATCAATTCCCTGATAATCGATGAAAAATCTAAATACGTTGAGAGGAAAAAAAAATTGGAACCTTGGGGTCGGTGATGTTGGAGTTCTTGCGGATCTCAGAGGCAATAGTGGAGCGGAGCTGGGAGATAGTGGCGACGTCGTGCAGATTGTAGATTTCCATGACGGAGGGTAAGGACCTGCAAGCTCCTCTGAAGAAATCGAAGACTCGGCTCCTTGCTTCCTCCAAAGACACCGAGTTTGGAAGCACCTTCACGTTGCGAACTGCACTCGCCATTTCCTACTCAGTGAGTTAACTCGGGACAGCTAAACTATGTGTGCAAATAGGAGCCTCCGCTGTGTTTCTCTGAGCAGTATTAGTAGCCGATGATTTCCGCTACAACGCCACTGTGAAGTGGTGAAGAATGGGGATTGTGGGCAACACGAGCCAGACGGCGTCGTTTGGAATGCGGTTTTGGTGCCAGCCTTGAGGGCTGTAAAAAGTATCAGATTGTTTAATAAACAAGATATGAGTTTGGTTGTAAAAAAAAAAATCAATGAGAAAATAATTTGAACATAATTAAGCATTTATTTATCAATTTAAAATTTTTTATATTCAACTTGTTTAATTCATAAATAATTTAGTTAAAACTTTATAATTTTTATTTTAAAAAAATATAAAATATCCCCTCAAGTTTTGGATGATTAGATTTTACCTTTATGGATTTTGAAAATTTGAAAATTAAAATTTTAAGGTATACAAAATTTGAAATTGAGATCCATTATTCACTTAATTATCTATTTTTTTAATTATGTGATTTTTCAATAAAATTTTTAAATAATAATTATAATTATAATATTATTATATATTGATTTATCACATTATTTTTTGCATATAATTTTATAATTCATTTTCAAATATTTAATTAAAATTTTATATATCTAGATTAATTTTTATTAATTATATAATGTGAAAATTATGTGTAAAAAATGAAATGATAAACTAATATATAATAATATTATAATTTTTTTGAAGTAAACTAATTTTGTTATAAATTTTTTAAATAAGAATTATAATATTATTTTTTATTCTTAATTTAATAAAATACTTAATTAAGTGAATCATGGATATTAATTTTAAGTTTTGTATAACTTAAGATTTTCATTTCCAAATTTCTAAAATTGGGGGATAAAATTCAATCATTCCAAACTCAAAAAAAAATATTTTGTATTTTTCTCCTTTGTTTGTTGAGTTGTATAAATTTTCATTATATGCATGTCATGACATACATTGTATAACCTAAATTATATAATTTTTTTAACAAAAAAAAAAAGATAGCATTGTTTCAGCAATTTTTTAGTTTAAACCCATGAACAAATAGAAGCTCTATTGTTAATTTCTTGTCAATTTTGAAGATAATATTTTAATTTAAATTCAACCTTTGATATATTGAAAAGACTCCTCCACAACCTAAATTTGATTTTAATTTTTTATATGTGTGAGTTTAGTGATTTAGTTCCTCCTTCTCTAATTTCGCTTTGATCACCTACAATTCTATTTTTTTAAAAAAATATATAATTTTCCACTTTGGTTATGATTGGAGTTTACTTTGTATGATTTAAAATGTTGAAATTAATTCACTTATGGTATTTCACGTTAACATGTGCCCAGTACAAATATTTTTTCATCCAACATCAAATAAAATTTACATGTTTTTGTCACATTCTACTAACTTTCCCATTCAAATTCTTGTTAGAGAATTAGGAGTTCAAGAAAAAATCACTAACTATTGACTAATACCTTGTTGAGGATTTATCGAAGTTGAGATTCGGTGAATGATATTTTTAATTCAGTGTATTTAAATTTCAATTTTGGATTAAAATGCATCTTCATAGATCAAATATTTGGATAAATTCCTACTCACCTATTTGAATTTTAATTTTGGATCAGAATGCATCTTCATAGATCAAATAATTGGACATAAAATCTTATTCACCATGACCTTATTGATTAAAAGTCACCATAAATATTGGTGGGGGAAATTTATTTTGTTATAAGTAATAGAACAACATATAGCAATAGGAATTAAATAGTTGACACTAATTCGGGTCAAGACCATTTAAGTTTAAGTCTTATTATCAATTTACTTCCCAATTGACAGAGTTTCCATTTTGTTATGGTTAAAACTTTCATCCTTGATATGGGATCAATGAGTAAGTAAGTTTACGCTTACTAACATGATATGCTTTCTGCGAAGATTATAAAGAATGCCTATGGGAAAGGCCTTTATAGCAGCTCACAAGAAAAAGAGTAATTCTAATAATAATCATAATTACAAAAAAATTTTAATTTCAAAATGAGAGAAAAAACACAGATGTGAGTAAGCCTCATTTGTGTGAAATTTACATTATTGTTTTTTCTCTCTTCACGTGTCTATTAGAATGTCTAAAAGGAGTATACATATTAATATCAATAATTTCAACATAACAGTTATCTATAGAATGTTTAAAAGAGTTGTGCATGTTTTTTCTTCCTGATTATTCTCATTCAATTTGGTATCAAAGCCATTCTAAACAACATTTATAGGTTGGAAAGGTTAGACATACAAGACAAAGCATCTAACTTATGTATGCCCCAACTTATGACAATGAGTGCATTGAAATGGAGAACACCCTCCTTAATTGTTTCGACCACCACCACATCCTTGATCCCTAGTATGTGTTATCAGAGTAAAGTTTTCAATGATAGTGGGAGCAGGTGAGGTTGTAGAGCAAAATTGTAATAATCGATTGATCAAATCATCTATCGTAGGAAGCATCAAGATTAGATTGTAATCCTATATGAATAAGAATCATAAAGAACTTGTCCTATTGTTTTTCTTACTCTTTGGTATTAGTAATAATGGGTGGAATTTTTTTTTATTGTTCTATTGTTGCTTGAAACAAATCTTAATCCTATTTCAGATCCTTCAAGCTGGTCACATTCTACAATCATTGAATATTGTTAGGATATAATTTCTTAACCTTTTTCAAAAAAGTGCAACAAGTATTATATGACTGAAAAATAATTAACAATTTTGGATCAATCATTTGCCATAATATTGTACACGATTGTGCATCAATCTTCTTTTAGTTACTCCAAATATTTTTAGGAAAATATTAAACTTTTTTAGTCAAGTATTCTTCAAAACCTTAATCCATAAACCATAACTCAATTGAAGCACTCTAAAAGATATAGTTGAATCCATTTATATTTTTTAAAAGAAATTGTGTGAGTTCTAAAAATTACAAGTGAGAAAATATTATTAGAACTCTCAAGTCTAAGGATAACTATATCAAGGATTGGAAAGTAGAGGTTCTTTTTTTTTCTTTAAATAAGGTTCTGTAATGTCAAAAAATATGGAAAGGAAAGGGGAAAAGGTTATTCTAAGTGTATAGCGGCCTTAAGCAAAGAGAGAGAAAGAGATATATGAGATCAAAACTGTTTGGTGCATGTGAACATTGCACATTGTCTAGATGGATGGCACATGGGTTTATAGGCTGGTGAAGGGTGGTGCATGGGGTTGCAAAAATGACTAGGTTTGGCTAGTTTTTATTTGCTAAGATTTATTCTAGGCGTAGGTTTTCAAAAATCGAGTGTGAGATGGTATTTTGAGACAGAATTCTTGTGCGATGGTGTTTAGTCTGTTGAGAGAGAAAGTGGCACTGTTTATGGTGGATTTGACACAAAGAAAACTAGTAATTATTTGGGGGTCCAAAAAAAACAAAGGTTGAGTAATTTGGCTAAAGGTTGGTAGCAAAAGAGACAAAAAAAAGGTAAAAGAAAGGCTTTCAAAAAGAAGGGCAAAGAATGTTAAAAGATGATGCAGCAGAAGCAAAAGCCCTCCGAAGTTGGAACAAATTACTTTAGCTAAGATCTTCTATTTATACATAGCAAAGAATCAATCAGAGCTAATTAGATCTGATTCTAATATAATTATAAAAGGAAAATATTTACAATTAGAAATATTGAATCGTCAACCTATAATCAATCTCAAATAACTTCCTAATATATACATAACTCTAACATGTATGATACTACTTCTCATCCTCTAATCAGATCAGAGACTTTTGAAGTTTCAATATCCAATAATATATACACACACTCTAAAGATTTCTCCTAATCTCAAGATTATTTTATATATTATGCTTATCTATTTAACTTTGTCAAAAAATGACAATTCCAATATGATACTACAACTTTGAAATATACAATCACAACATATTTTACTTTGTCATTAGGACCAAAAACCTAATCTCCTCATCCGTTTAAATTGACACGAATAGAGAGCATATTGCCTCTCTCTCTCTCTCTCTATATATATATATCCCCTTCTTCCACTATATCAAATTTGGATGAGCTAAAGAAAACAGAGACTAGTAAATAGTAACCATCATTTATACAATAAAAGAAGTTATCAAGAGATCTACTTTTGAACCATAAATAGTTTTTGTTAACATATATCAATTCTAGCAAGAACATTATAAAGAGAGACTAAATGCATACCAAGTTGCTAATGCTAAATTCAGAAAATTAATTAAATCACATCAGACTACCAACCAAGAATACTTTCAAGTTTGAATCTTCCATATGAAAACCTTGTACTATATTAAAAATGGAGGTGCTCATGATTTTATAATCTAAGATACTAAATTGTATTAATAATTGAGTCACTCATGAGTTTATAATCCAAGATACCATATGTCCAAGTTATTAGCTCTAATGTTCTATAATACCTCCTAGTCAAGAAAGGCCTAGACTACTATCTAGTATCCAAGCCTTAGGAAAAACTCATGTAGTAGGAACAAACACAAATTAAATCACAAGCATATGATCAACATCTCGAGTTTCTTGGTCATCAAAGCGACCAAGTAGGGGCATGTTGACGGTCAATTTTGGCAATTAGTCAACTAGGGATTTTGAGAATCAAACTGCTATTAAAGAAGTGAAAAATGCAGTAAAGTAGAGAAAGATTTAGTGGAAGGGAAGAAAGAACAAGGAGAGTTTTTATCGTGGCTCGGCTAAAGTGCAGATGACCCTTACGTCTATGGTGATTGTATTAACCTTTAGCAGTTGCCTTTTTTAAGTATCAATAAGAATACATATATCAATGGCTATTTCTGTAGATTTTCTATGTGTGTCCTCTCTCTTTTTTTTCTTTTTTTCTCTCCTTTTTTGTTATGGCTCCCTCTCTCTATTTATAGAGGCTAAGATGGTTACAAACCTTAATTTATCATTGTAAAACTATGATTATATCTGCATCGAGCATTAAATACTAGACGTCAAGCAATAAATATGGGGTAAATCATTGTCAAACTTTGGAGGCTGAGTTGTGGATTGGTAGAGTACTTAGACTGTATCTATCAGATGTAGGCTATTTCCAATGATGCAGAGAGGAGCTTGCTACTACTTCGATTGGTGGAGGGTTACGAGTTCACACTTGGCAATCTGTAGCTCAACTTCAGTGACCTTGTTTTGAGTTTGGTCTTGCCTCTTTGCCTCGACCTTGATTCTTTAGGCCTTTGTAGATCCATTTCGTTTGATCCAAAAAATGTCCATAACATCAACCCCTTAACTCCCAGTTTACTTTGCAAGTTGGGAGTTATTTTTGCATTTAACTAGGTGTGAGACCAAGCATTATATCCACGAGATCAATTTGCCTTGCAGATAAATTCGAGTACCTGTATGATTTTGCCCAATAGCGAGTCGCATGCTTACACGAGGGTTGTGAGTTAATAGCATCATGAATCTGATGGCACTTAGGTAGTGCTTTAATTTAAACAAATTTGTGAGCAATTAAATGTGCCTGAGATATGATGGGGTAAAGAGTTCTTCAAACAATTAGATGTGCTCGAGTCATTAGGAGATGTGAGGGCAGTTTGATGCGCCATTAGAGCAAGCTTTCGATATGTGATTATGTGCACTGCAGAAACGAGCTGACGCATATGCTGTAAGCAAAGGGCCGTATGAGAGTTGCGAGTAGTGGGTCATAAGAGAGCTACAAGCAATGGATACAAGAAAACTACAAGCAATGGGTCACAAGAGAGCTGCAAGTCCTAGAGCTCTGGAGGCTTAATGTATAGCACCAGATGTGCCCGAGCTATTAGAGATGAGCTCTAGAAGCTTAGTGCGTAATACCAGGTGTGCCCGAGCTATTAGAGATGAGCTCTGGAGGTTTAGTGCATAGCACCAGGTGTGCCAAAGCTATTAGAGATAAGTTGTGGAGGCTTAGTGCGTAGCACCAGGTGTGCCCGAGCTATCAGAGATAAGCTCTAAAGGCTTAGTACATAGCACCATGTGAGCCCGAGCTATTAGAGATGAGCTCTAGAGGCTTAGTGCATAGCACTAGGTGTGCCTGAGCTATTAGAGATAAGCACTGGAGGCTTAGTGCATAGCACTAGGTGTGTCCGAGCCATTAGAGATGAGCTCTGGAGGCTTAGTGCATAGCACCAGGTCTGCCTGAGCTATTAGAGATGAGCTCTGGAGGCTTAGTGCATAGCACTAGGTGTGCTTGAGCTATTAGAGATGAGTACGTAGCACCAGGTGTGCCCGAGCTATTAGAAATGAGCTCTGAAGGCATAGTGCATAGCACCAGGTGTGCCCAAGCTATTAGAGATAAGGTGTCCACATATTGGCTTGTGATCACATGGGAGCTACGAATTATGAGTTGGCTGCGAGGTAGCGGTGAATTTTAGGTCGCATAAGAGTTCGGGTCGTAGCCCATTTTTCCCATTTACTACCTAGCAGGGATCCTGATACATTTGTGTCACACGTGTCTCTTCAATTCCTACAGACGGTGCAACGATTACCATGCTCAGTGGACACACTTTGACTTAAATGTTGATAAGTGCTGGCCCGTTGGATTGTGGGTTATCTAAAGAGTTTCTAGATCTGACGGCTAGTTCATTTTCAATAAAAATCGGGAAGGTTCTTCCCCCCTTTCTATCATTTGAAATTTGCCAAGATCATATATTTTCCTTTTTGTTTTTTTGCAGACCTAGGGGTTGCCTGCCATTCTTTTCTAGCCTCAACTTCATCCCAATCTTCTGGATTTGTCGAGCCGGGTTCTAGTTATCAATCGCTACTTCCATTTGTTCTCTAGATTATTACTATTTTTAATTTGACAAGGTGAGTTTATGCTCTTTTTTTTTTAAGTTCCCGTGGGTGTGTTTGTTATTGTCAAAGGATCGGGATGTAGTCGGCTTGCTTATTGATAGATATTAGGGTCTTCGGTGGTGGCAGAGTCTTTAGCTAGGTTTCTGGGTCCTGGTAACTCAATGGCTGGAATCCCTTGTTCATGCATTTTGGGTCTGAGTAGTTTGTGGGAATAGCCACTTTTTTCCTAGGCCAAACCATTTTTGGATTAGTGGCTAGTCTGTGTTTTGTGGCCTGATCATTTTTTTCCTTCGTGTAGATGTCTCAGCCCTATAGATGCCGCCGCCACCTAATAGGCAATTATGACACCGAGTCCGAGGGGAGCGAGGAGATGCTTTGTGTTGCTGGGGGTGTGACCTCCCAAAGCGACGAGGTCGCTAGAGGGTTTGTAGCTTACTCTGAGCCAGCGGGATCCGGAGCTGATTTTCCTTACAAATGCTTTCCTTTTAGCATTAAACCTAAGGAAATGGGGGAAATTGTGGAGCCGTATTTTTTCCTAAGGGGCAGTCATGTGATGGTACCATCTCGTAATAACCACGTTGCCCATCCTCCAGAGGGATTTACGACTGTCAGTGTTCACCATCTTAGTGCAGGTATTAGGTTTCCAGTCCCCCAGTATGTGATCGACTTCCTGAACAAGCTGAGACTTGCCCTAGCCCAATTAACTCCTAATACGTACTCTACTCTGACCTTTCTCGCGCTGGTCCACCTCCAGAATGAACTTCGTCCTCCCAGCACCAGAGTTCTTTGTTTTCTTTATAACATCAAGACCACTAGGCAGTGAGAAAGTTTTTACTACCTTTCGCCTCATCCCACCAAGTATAAGAGGATGTTACCTTGCGGAGATGCCAGAGGGAAATCTAATGTAGGTCCTTATAAGACCCATTGGTTCTATGTTTCATGCCCGTCCTGATAGGTTTGCTTGGCCTAAGGGGGCAGCAAAGAGCTTCAAATTTCAAAAAATTCTTCTCCCCTTTGGCTAAGCAAATCTCCCATAGATCCACCAATTTGAGGTCTCAAAGCTGTTGGGTTTCCTTGGCTTCAGGGGCAGTAAAAAGGCTGAGAATTCAAAAATTTCTTCTCCCCTTTGGCTAAGGAAACTCCCATAGATCCACCAGTTTGAGGTCTCAAAGC
>JANHAO010029571.1:0-10344 GCA_026873985.1 Saraca asoca | reverse complement strand
AGAAATTTGCTTGAATCAAATTTGATTTGAATTCACTTACAAAAGATCCTAGTAAAAATAAAATAATTGCTAAATCTAATTGTAGTTCTTTTGAATCTTATACACTTTGATCCTGTAAAAACAAATAACAAGCACTAAAATATTTGGTTAGATACAAAATTGTTTTCAACATAAAAAACCTAAAGAAAGTAAGTTAGCAAAGCAATTTCTTTGGCTAACAATCTCTACCAATGCTAACAATCTCTTTAGCTAGGCTAATAAGGCTAACAGGTCCAACTATAAGGCTCACACTGCTAATGTCCACTAATAATCTAGGTCTCATTATAAACCTAATAATCTAATCACTTGTTAATTAGCCTAATTTACTTAATTGTCATGATATTCATTTAATCCAATATAATATTTAATTAAACTATGGTAGTCCACATAGGAAATTTTAACAATTTCAAGTGTGTTCTTCAATTATTATTAACTTATTCAACTTTAGTTTTGAGAATTGGAAATTAAAATTTACATTTAAAATTTCCAATTTATAGGGAAATTAATTTGATTAATAATTATGCTTCGATCCTGTATAATAGAAGGGATGACATTCCTATAATTCTTCGTCTATTTTCTCAATATTGTGTCCTATATTGTGATACGTTTCATAGTGATGCCCATTTTTTTAATTCTTCTTATTGAGTAATCATAGGTGATTTGGCATGTGGTTATGCCAAAACTTAAACCATAATGTTTCTATCGCATGCTTCTCTTTTCTAGGCATGTTATATGTTAGCCAATTTAGTGATGTACACTAGTTGGAATTTTGAAATTGTTAGGTGCTTTTATGGCTTATCTTTTTCTGTAGGTTTTATTTATTTGTTTTTGGAGCATATATACCCATGAATTCAATGATTTTACATGTATAATTATTCCTCTTATTTGGAGAAATATTTGCCTCAGGTCGTAGATTCATTTGTTTGCATTATTAAATCCCTATACCAATAATATTAGTATTGATACATGCTTAAATTAATAAAATAAATGATAAATATTCTGATCTAGGATGGAATTAAATGCATGTAATATTTTGTCTAGTGTCTATATATTTGTATAATTTCATAATAATACATAATTATTATGTTATTTTGTGAAAAATAAAGATGATGTTAAATATACGTGATGCATGATATTTCATGCTCATGTTATGACTAATGTTGATATGCAAGAAAGATGCTAACAACTCTCTTTTTAGTTATGCCTAAAAAAAAAAAACTAAATAGTAGTTTTTGTTTTCAGATACAATAATGTTGTATAATTAAATAATTATTTTGTGAGAATTCCTCATATATTATATTGTTTTATAATCACATGTAATTATGTTATTTTTAACTATGTGAGAAGGCATGAATAGATTTGTAGTTTGTTGTGATGATAAATAATATTTAATGATTTTATTTATTGACATGTGTACACTTCTGAAAAAAATAATATAATGTTATGTATATTGAGATATTCATGCAATAACCCAACATGCCATATTAATGTATGCTATAATTTTGTTTTTTTTTTGGGCATGAATTAAATTCTTAGCATATTTAAAATTTTGTCTTCTTTGTAGACTTAATACTTTTATATTATTTTGAAGAAAATACTAGGATAACAGAAAAAGAAAATTTTTGTATGGTTTAATCATCCTATTAACAAAATAATATTGCATTTTTATCTATATTTGATGTCACGACCCAAATTTCTGGCCATGACCATTGATAATCACCAACTTTTGCTCTTGCTTCTATTAACCTTGTTGTTCATATTTGTTTCATTATTCTCAAATCATTCCTATTCAAATCCAATTGAATAGTTAAGAAAATATAAATTTATGGAAAGAAATGAAGATATTTTGAGATATAAGCAAACTTATATAATGTGCAAAAGCATATCTCAAGTAAGGCATATGCTCTTGGAAACAATAGTGTTTAAATGTTTACATTAAGTTTCCAAAACATTCTATCCTCATATGCTTCTATAGACTTGCTACGATGGTTGTAAACATATCAGTTGTTATCTTAACAAGATTAGCATTCATCTTTACGTTTTGATGGAGGAACAACAACAATATTTTGAGAATTTGAAAAAAAAAAATGTTCTATAGAAGAATGAGTTTGGGATTCAATAAGATAAATTTGTACTTAACTTATGAATTTCCACATCATCAAGCAATGTACATGGATAATCATCACAATTTAATTCATTCATAGCTATACTCATAACCAAACCTTGAGGTTACAACTATCATCAAGTTGAGACCACCCAATTTATCATTAATACCTTATAAAGAATCATGATTTGCATTTGGCTTAAAGTCATCACCATTAATTCTCATAATATCAAATTTCATTGTTCCATAATTCTATATTTACAATATAACAATCCAGGTAAGAGACAAAGTAAACAACAATGACCACATTTTCATTGGCATGCTATAAAGAATTATGATTTTCTCATAGTCTCAAGCCATCATTATCATCCATCACATTGTCTTATCACATTACATCACATTTTAGTGTTTCATAGATTACATAAGTAACCAACCTCTAGTTGGTGCCACTTAACATCATCATTAACACATTAGAAGGAATCATGAGCTTTATAGCTTTAATAGCTAACTTTAGTCATCACATTTTTTATTCACATTATCATATTACAATTTAGAATTTCATGGCACAACAATTCATGTGCATAAGCAAAAATAAATAATAACATTCAAAATCCTCCTTGTTACTCTGTTCTCACCTTATTTCACACAAACCCAGCCTTTTCCCTCCAAGCTCCCACTTTATACCACTCTCTTCATATTGGAATGCACAGATCTAGGATCTACTTCATTTTCCTTATCTCATCCCATCATTCACATCTCAAGTCTCATAAGAGCTTTTCAAGTTTTCAGCAATATCATTCTTATAACAATTATATCATAAAATGCATCTTTCAATCACAATCTTAATCTTTCATCTTCGTCACATTATCATATTTTATTATCATCATATCATAGATCATATTCCATCCCATGTCTCATGGAAAATTTTCAAGCATTTCAATAATATCATTTCTAACAAAGTCACATTACCTTAATCATTATGTTGTTACATCTTATCTTATCAAAATTGTATGTTCCTCATCACAGTTTTATTTACAGGGATCACATTCCACCATTAATACAATCATATATTTCTTGCCCCATTATTATAATAGCCATCAGGATTATTACCACAATGTTAATATCAATAAACAATCATTAGGTACATTCTTATTCGTTTATGAGTAACCCATTTGGGATTTCTTAATTGTTATACCTGAATTAGCGATAATTTATATTGCCCAGTGCATAATACCTTACCATTGTAATATCTCTCGTATTGTTATCATAACATTACTATTTATTTTGTCTATCTAAGGATCCAAATCATTTATTATTTTTCACAAGTTTAATTTCTCAAATCCTAACATATTCTCACAATGTTAATTTTCAATTACTCAACCATTTAATTATTTAATCACTTCCAAACCCCACTGTATTATCCATACAATTATAAGAAGATGTTATAGGTGATATATTATTAGTTTATAAGTGTTTCAAACTATTCTAGCTTATATTTCAATTTTAAGGCTCGTGATTCGAATCACTCTTCCTTACACATAATTTGTGATTCTAATTGCGAAAATAGAGTATGCCATCATGCATTTGTGATTTGAATTGAAAATTTAGCTTGTTCTTACACAATTCAAATCGACCTCTCCTAGCCCTATTTTCGATCTTGCTTAGGATTCAGATCGTGTATAATTCTAGACTTTCCAAGTGTTTGCAACTTTTGATGAGAAGACTCGCATTTTGAATTATTTTGGCTCAAGTTGAATTGAAGACTTCACATTAGGTTCCTCACAATTCTACTCAACTTTAAATTCTTTAGCTCATGATCATGCTCATGATCATGCTCATGATTCTACTCTCATGTCTAGATTTCCACAAGTCTTTGGTGTAACTACACCTTTCTTCAAAGACAGCTCTTATTTCCTTAATCAACCTTTATATACTAGCTCAACCAACTTTTGAAAACCAAACTTTTTTCAATCATACAACTATATTTTATCATTAACACCAATCAAAGTCCATCTTTATCATAAGTTCACATGATATCCATTTTCTTTGTCATAATCATGATTCACTAATTTATCATCGAGTAGTTTTTTTATAATTCATAAGAGAGGTAAGAATTACTTACCTTAGTAGTTAGAAGCAAAAAATCAAATCTAGTTTCACCAAGATCTCCAATTCTCTTCATGGACTAAGAAAAAGAGTATATTAACTTGTCAATTTTTCCCAAGAATTTCTCTCATCATGTAGTTATATACCATTAGATCATGACTTCAGTCCTAAAAAACAAGCTAGAAGTGGAAGATTTGAGCCTTAAAAACACCAAAAAATCCATATAAGTTTATGGGTTGAATAGGTAAATAAATAGTGGCTGTTGGCTTCGAAATTCATAATTTACATTTACTCAATGAATCAGCATGATTTTGATATCAAATTAAAGAGGAAGAGGAGAGGAATCAATAGTAAAAACATGAAAAATTAACATGAAATAATAAGAGGCTTACTTGAAGAGAGAGAGAGAGAGAGAGAGAGAGAATGTAGATAGAGAAGTCCAAAGTTGAAGAAAATAAGGCATGATTTGCCTCAGTGATGGCTTGAAGAAAATAAAAGGAAGCCGACTTGGAGGGGTAAAATTGGAAATGTTAAAGTCAACCTCCTTTGGCCCATTTTTTTCCTTTAATATCCCTTCCTATTTGTGTCAACTTTGAGTCCAAAATTAACACACTCACCAATCATTAGCAATTTTGAAATTTTGACACCAATTTAATTAAATTGATTATCTTTGTGATGACAATAACTTTTCACTCAATGGGTATCTATAGCCCTAGTTTTAATTTATCCAAAGCTTTCTAGAAATTAAGTCTCGAAAACACGAATTTTGGCTCCCAGAGCATTTGAATTAGATATTTTCACCTCTAAGATTGTGTAATCTATTATTATTATTATTATTATTATATGGACTTCTCTAACCACCCAAACTATATAGTTTAGAAATTCTCAAATTTCCTTAATTTACCTTTTCAGATTTTCTAAAAACCCTTTTTATTCTCGAAATTAATTTTAGGAAGTTTGAGATATTACATTTGAACTTATTCTTTTGTTAATAGTTGAATTTAAATATTTCATAAAGAAATATATGTTGACCATAGTTTTGATTTATTCTCATTTAGGTTATAATATTTTGTGGGCCTATATGTCATAAAAAAATTGTGAGAATCCCAATTATATTTTTTTGGGAGTATTGTTATATTATTGGGATATGACTTTCAGTGTATATATATGGAAAAAAAAATTATTTTGTAATTTTTAAGATGGAGGTAAACATCTAAGTTTAAATATTTGAAATTGGTTGGATGTTTATTAAATGTCATGCCTTTTGAACATTAGAAAAAAAAATCTTATTGCATAGTTGTTGACTATGATGATAATAATGTTAGTTAAATTATTTTTTTAGTAATATGCTTGATTGTAATATCATCATAGAGATAAAGAATATTGAATTCATTGAACACTTTAATATGTATACACAAATTTGTGTAGATGGTGAATATGTGATATTATATAATGCATGTTACAAATTTTTGAATTCAAAATTTATAGAAAGACATAGGGAAACTAGCATTATTTTAGGTTATGAATGATAGTGATATAATGTCATGCGAAGTTATATTGAGAAACCTGGCCAAAAAATCATAAGGTGATATTTTTTATCATTATTTATATGCTAATATTCAAATAAGAAAAATTTTGGGTATTTGTTTTGCTCAAATTATTGAGAGTTTGATGTATTTAATATATTACTCAAAATAGAATATAGTTAATTCAATGTGTAAACAAATTAAATTAACCCCAAATAAATTATTGGAGTACACTTGTTAAAGAGATATCTTTAAGTATAATATCTTGTATAGTAAATTAAACCATTGTATTAAATACATGAATGATTACTGAATCTTTAATTTAAATGAGACAAAATCTACTAATAGTTTTTTGTTCATCTTTCGTGATGGTATAGTATTTGAAAATTGTCCAAGAAAATATTTATTACTAATTCCACCATGAAGTCAAAAGTTATGACTTCAGAGATGATTGAAAATAAGGCTGAATGGCTACTAAACCTCTTATCCATGCACTGTGATTGTCCAAGCAGCAATATCCATTATAAAGAAAGAGACTTTCAATGGTAACAATTGAAATATTTGATTGATTGAGAAATGATGATGTGAAACAATTGCTATAAGATGGATATTATTTCCATTAATTACATGAAGTTTGAAATGAATTTAGCCAATTCAATGATAAAACCATTAAAAAGGAAAAATAATTAAAACATCGAGGGAATTGAGACATATGCTAATATGATAAATTAACATTAATAGTAACCCAACCTATATGATTAGAGATACCATGAATTAGGTTCGTATGGGTAATGGCAAGTCAATGTATTCTAAAAGCACTAAAGTTATTTTAAGTCTTCATATGGTGTATTTAATTAGTGCTTTAAATTGTAAATTATAAGTAAGGATGAGTTAAACTGTTAATGACTTCCATATCCCTTATAGTTGGTATATTTAAATGCAGTGTACACATGATGAAATATCTTATATGAGTGTGGAGTGGGGTTGCTCTTATATAATGCTGACAAGATGTCTAGAGCACTTATAAACTACCCAGACCCACACACAGTCTATTAGCCCAAAAACCATGATGCAACATAATTTGTGCATAATTTATATCCCTTTATAGTTGGTTTTTTGTCATGTTTATGTGCTTAATTGTATATTTTAGATTGGTTTTGTGGTTTGCTAAGTTTTTGTGCTTAATTGGATCTATTCAATTAGTTACATTATTTTAGATTTTTAGGTATATTTTGAGTTTTGGACCTCCGTTTTGAGTGATTCTTATGTCCTTAGAAAGTTAAAAGAAAGAGTTAAAAATGTCATGTAGAGCCCAAGGCATAGTTTTGTTGTTTTAGAGGTCAAATAGAGCCTCAAATCTGGAATAGAATACAGTGTTGTAACCCAGACCCATTGTCAGTGTTTTCATCATAATAGAGCTCTACCCATTATTTCGGTGCAATCTTAAGCCTATAAGATCTAATCCTATAATTTCTATGAGAACTTGAGGGCAAACTACACTGTTTTCAATTAATTATATGACTATGAACTTAAGTGTTTAAATCTATTACTGGTTAGATTGCTCTGAAAAGTTACTTTGTTTCTAGCCCATAACATAAGCTACGGATCGAGTTTTTATTCAAGGTGAAGGCCATTGAAAAGCTAAGTGATGGACCTACATTTCATATGAAGAGTTTGACACCCAAATAGGCATCATTCCAATCCTAATCAGCAACCCAACTAAGAGGCAATGCAGTGAACCTTTATATAGATAATTGAGCCTCATTCGTAATAACTTTTACATTCATTTTTTGTATTATCTCTATGTTGGATAAGGAAAAGAGCTTTGCTAGGGCAAGACTCCAATCCCAAATTAGGTTTACTTTTTGTTTTAATTTTTGAATTATATTTTCCATTGATATGTCAATTTAAGGGAATTTCTACCAATTTTTTCTTGATGATAAGATTTGATCTTAATTTCAATTCATTCATAATTTGATTCTCTTGATTCCTTGATTTTACTTTATACAATTGCCTTGGATGATTAGCTAATAGAATCCATTAATTAATTATTCATTGCGATTTAATGCTAGTTGAATTTCCATATGCAACTTATAGTTATTTGTGGCTATTTGGCTAAGTAGAAATAGGGGCTGATTTATTGTTAGGGTAAGTCAATTTTCCTAGGGAATTAAGAGTAGTTAGTCAGGTTGTTACTAGGGTAATTCAATTAATTAAACCCAATCTTTTCAAAACTTAAAGGTATTAGTAAATTGGTTGAAGTTTTGGGTTTTAACTGATTTAGCAACAAGAGTCAATTAGGTGTTGGGCTTGGTTGGTTAGTTTAGGGGAAAATTAACAAGAATTAATTAGATGCTAAACTTAATTAATATCTTGGCTAGGCAATCAAAATGGGAATGGAACAATAAAGTCAATGATCAGTTAATGAATTGGTTACAAGAGCCCCTTGGATTGAGCCTTTCTACGTTTGAATTCCTTAATTTTTTTTTTATTTTGTTATGCTTTGCATGCAACTTGTCTGTATCAATTCTTATTTGTGATTGGGTAGCCAACCCCCCATTTCATATTGTAACACATATAAAATAGATCACTAGTCTCTGTGGACATAACTTAGACTTACCATAGCTACTAGCTTTAGTAATTCAATACTATTTTTGGCCAATCTTGACAACCAACAAATTTTGATACCATTGTCAAGGATTGGTTGATTTATTTTCATATATTTTTAGTCATATATAGTATTACGATATCAACATTAGTATTAAACTTTAATTTCAATCCTTTTCCCCCATTTTTGTCTATTTCCCCTAGTTTTTTTTGATAGTGTCAAATGGCAAAATTTTCTATGGAATTAGAACATCAAATTTGGTAGATCACCATTTTTGGGCCTTTTGAGTAGACTCACAACTAATTTTGTTAAATTTCATCATCTTCTATGATTTTTTAAATTTTTAGTATTTTTTGAATCATTTTGTAACTTTTTCCATTTCAATTCTTGTGGATTTTGATTACCCGTTAAGCTTTTTGTACATGACTCAATCCTTTCACATTTATGAGATAATATATGATCTAGAGATTAAAATAACCTTATAGGAATTGAGAAGAGAGAGCATGTACCAATTTAGCCTAATCCAAGACTCTTCATCAGCATAAGCTTCAACACCTTTTTCTCCAAGCTCAGGCATTACAACGGACTTGTTTTTTACAAGTTCCTTTCTCTATTCAAGCATGGAGAAGATGTCATTTCATCAAAGAACTTTGAAGGAGTTGGTTGCCCCAGACTTCAATCAGCAGCCCTTGTGCATCAACTACCCTGAAATTGAGGTTGCATTTAAACTGATATCTAGTATGATCCTCCTATTGCCAACATTTCATGGATTAGTTAGGGGAGATCCTTGATAACAAAATATTTTACTCATTTAATTGTCCTCTTACTTAGAATTTTAAGGTCCAAAATTACTTACTTTCAGCTGTGTTAGTATATATTTATGGTATAGTGTCAATTGGCATCATTTTAGAAATTTTGCATAATTTGGCCATTTTGAGCGGTTTCTGTAATCTGGTCATAACTTGAGCTAACCTTATCCAATTAATGTGATTCTTATCTTGTAGGAAAGTTAAGAGATAGCTCTACAAACTTCATGAAGACTCCAAGGATGAATCATACAATTGGCTATATCAAATTGGAGTTGAATTCAAGACCAGAATGCTACCAGAATACTATCTTGGGTAGCCTAACCTTTGTGCACTGATCATACCATAACTGGAGTTATAGAGGTCTAATTAAGGTCAAACTAAGTGCAAATGGAAGTTGAAACATAATGCTACATTTCATATGAAAACTTCTTGAGCTGAATGGGTCATTATGGGCGTGAAAAATGAGCTACAATAGAGAGGCAGAATTGTTGCAAAATGGGCCTCTGCAGAATTGGAGTTTTAAGGCCCTAATTAGCATGGATATTGAGCCATATGCATCATCCTTTACTCCAACTCATACTCAGCTAGCTGGAAACCCATAAGTCAGTGAAAAACTAGAAGAAAGCAGTCTACATTTGAGACAAAACACGCAAGGAGTGGCAGCAAGTAAAATCAGACTACACTGCACCATAATCATTGCCTACTCACCTACCAGCAGCTGCCTTCTCTTCTACCCGGGCAAAGTCCATTTTGGCGAAGTTTTTAGTTCAGTTTTGCAAGTAGTTTTAGAGTAGTTTTAGTGTTGTTTCTGGTAGCAGTAGTGTAGGACATGTTCTTCATTTTTCTTTGTAGTTTCTGTCTTCAATGGAAGGCTGAGTTTGTAATCAGCACAAGGGGTTGCCAAGCTTAGAGATTTATGTTGAGATCTTGATATTCCACTCTCCATTCAATTACTGGTCATTTCTTTCCTATTTCCTCCTTGTTTTGCTGTGAATATCTGAGTTGAATGGCTTTATTTGATTTAGATGTTATATAATTGTTGCTTAATGAACAATTATAGGAAGAGAATAGGAAAACTAAGCAATGCATTGAGCTTTTGATGTGTTGTTTACTTGGCTGAATCCTAACTACTTAGGATGGATTCATTAATCA